>JAVQJD010092969.1:0-13018 GCA_036023655.1 Nannoperca australis
CAGCTGGACTCCAATGAAGGAGTAGAACCATCTCAAGGAGGATCAGAAGAAATGGACAGCATGTGAGTTAAATATAAGTGTCACAGCAAAGGGTCTGAATACTTATGACCATGTGATATGGTTTTCTTTTTTAATAAATTATTTTCTGTCAAGATGGGGTGCTGAGTGTACATTAATGAAAAATAAAATGAACCTTTTCGATTTTAGCAAATTGCTGCAATACAACAAAGAGTGAAACATTTAAAGGGGTCTGAATACTTTCCGTACCCACTGTAGATTGGATATGGGCTTTTTGTTTATAAAAAAAACATTGCCCCTCATAATTAGTTTAATCAAAGCTGAAAATGCAGTTTCAAATGTAATCCAGTTCATTCTTCATGTTCATTCTTTCATAAAAAAACTTGAGCAGGTTTGGATGCAAAAATTTCCTATTATTGATAGAAATGGCTTCAGAGCTGCTGTATGAATATAGATGATATGGGCTCTAGTTAAGCATGACCTGCAGGGTGATAAACAGCCGTTTGGAAGCCAACAGCATTTTGCTAAACGTCAGTCATTGTTCAGTTCATTTGCGTTGGTTGATTTAGGTCTTGCTGGCAGATCAATGCTTCAGGCAGAAGGAAAGAGCGGGGAAAATACATAGACATTTTAAATGCATCCCCAAAGACAAACCTTCAATCTTATCCCTGCCCCATGGGGACAGCCAACCTCATCTCATCTCCATGTCAGCTGGTTGGTTTGCCTGCTCAAATTTCTGCAACTTGGCAACTTCTGCCAAGGATGGCGTTTCATAGAACTGTGTGATGGAAAGGAAAGGTCAAGTGCTAGAAATACTCTGGGTACCACATATTAAGATGCTTTCTATGATTGTTAGATATGATATTACCTCTGCCATCATGAGACTTAAATGGTATGTTGGCTTGAATTTGTATTCATAACCTGCCTGTAACAGAACATAATGGAATTATTTGGTCTCTGCCTTACAAACATATGTAATAAGGGCAACACTGCGGGTAGAGGAAAGAGTTGAGGAGGGTAAATTAAGTAGTGGGATTTTAATATCTGAGAGCGAAACAGTAAACATGAACCATGCCAGTTATCAGAGGTTGTATAATTTCTTTAATGTGGCACTTAAAAGAGCTCAACTTCAAAAGGCTATATATGTAAAACACACCAGCTGAAAATCAATGAAAGAATGAGGGGGTGCTTTGTCAAAAATTTAAGAAGTCTTATGCCAGGGTTGCAGGCTAATGTTGCAGATGGAGATCAATCCTATTCCCTCAATGCTATTTTTCCTCTCTCTCTCATTTACTTGAATGGGTTAATCATCTGCCATACTGTCCACAATACCGGTAAGGAGTGAAATTGGACTGGCTCCAGAAAAATAAGAAGCTATACAGTTGAAATGTGCCATCAAATGGGACTGGGCATGTCAGAGTAAATGTCAGTGGTCTCTATTTCTCTAGCATTTATGGGCTTCACTGTTTGTCATCACTGAGGTTAAGGGTAAGAATAACTTCATTGAACCTTGAGGGGAAATTTTGTAGCAGATTGACTTTTCCAAATCTCTTTTAACCCGATGATGAAATTTCCAGCAAAACAGGAAGTGACACTTGTCCTCTAGTCCAAAGAACAAATGTGAAACAAGAAAGACTTAATTTACTTAAAACCTTAAAACATTGTTCTCAACTATGAGCTGTAAAGGCATTTTGGAGGGGGGCACACCTGACTGGGTTGAAAAGTGTGGAATTGATCTTAAATGAATCTGGATTGAGGTTTACCAAGGTTTTATGGGGATTTTTAAGTATGGGGGCAAAAAAAGAAAATAAATCAAAAACATGGGTTTTTCATCAAGCAAACTTGACACAATGATACTTATCCTGTTCTTCAGTACGTGCAATAGCCTCATGTCTTTTTATAGTAAAACTCTGCTAGTTTAACATTTTGTTTTTAGCAGAGATAGAAAGAGTACTAGAATGTTATACTCAGAGTAAACATTAAGGGGGGAGGGGGCTTTTGGCTACATAAATTGCATTAAATGTCAACATATATACTAGTGTAACTATATATAATGTATATATGTAACATGGCTGTATCTAACATTGAACTTTCCTTGTAAATAACCCAGTGTGGTTGAAAAGTCCTTGGAGCTTAGTGTGAAGTCATCTTTCCTTGTAAGGTTCTCTCTAAAAGCTGCCCCATGTAAGTTTGGTTTACATTCAGTGTAACTTACCAAATCCCATGTGTATCCTTCAGTTCTAACAAATGTGTGGAATGCATTTCCTTTCTTGTTCTTCTCTACCCTCCTTGACCATACAACCCAGCCCATCCACTATGTTCTGCTACACAATGCTTCCACAATGCTGGAACAAGCTCTCTATTTACATCAGGACAGGATAAACCCTACACATATTGAGTGTGTAACCCATGTCGGGATATGAATGTGCCTGCGTGCTTGTGCATGTGCTAATACAGAATAAACTGAATATACAGAAAACAGGAACCCACTCATAACATCCTATCTCCATAGCACTACTAGGTGTCAAGTCCTTGGCTCCACTGGGCGTGGAGTCTTGGAACAGGAACTAGGCAGGAAGTTTTCCACAGCACAGGGACCCTCTGCAGACTCAGGCTCGTGCTGAAGACATGCTGCAGTACTCCACAAAGCTGAGAGGCACAGGCACCGTCAGGTCCTGCAGCCTTCCCACAGTGGAGTTTCCTCAGCTGTCTGTCGGCACGAACAGTCAGGAAGCTCTCGATGGACACGTTGTTATCTGGGATGTCCTTGTGTAACCTCGTTTCACAGAGCGGCCATGCAGTTGTTGCGCTCAGCTGACTGCAGGTGAAAGTACCTCCAGAGAGAACAGAGACTCCAAAAACCTCTCCACCAGCACATTTGTGGAGGCCACGACACCAACAAGTCAACACCAAACAAAAACCCATAAATACAAAGTTAAATAACAAAAAGATTTAAAAGAGCAAGTAAGACGAGCGGAGCAACCGTATCAGGCAGCACGCACTTACAAGCGCATGCGCACACTCAGGGCAGATCAGATCAGGGCAGATCTTTATTGGAATTTCTTTAGAGAGGCTACAGAGAAAATATCACTTTTAAATGTACAAAAAGTACAGTTATGTTTCTCCCACTTTGATCACTACAGCCTGTTTATCTAAAGTGCTTAGACACGTTTGTCCACTTTCCAAATGTGCTGCCTGAAATGCCTGTGTTCCAAACAACAAGGTGTAAACAAAGATTCTCAGGGGAAAGCACAGATACCAAAGACACACTTCATAGCAGCAGGTGGTGGTGGTAGTAGGTCACTTCATTGTTTGCCAGCCACAAGAAAAGATAAAAAGAACAAGAAGGAAGGTGAACGCAACAAACGTGTCAGAGGAAATGCAACAGGCACCCTCCACTGAAATGTTGAGCGTTACAAGTAGAAAAGAAAAAGAAAGTGACAGCGTTTAGGAAGAGACTCAGAGATGGCGTCTGCTATGTATTGGCTACTACGTAGAAGTGGCAGTTTTTGTCTCTCTTTTCTTACTAAAGTTAGAAGAAGTAGTTTAATTTAGAGGAAGCAGAAATAACTCTAAAATACACAAACTACCTCTATGTCTAACATGACCGGGTTTGTTTTTATCACATTACCACTAATAGTTACCCCACATATTGCCAGACGCATCACAAAATGCTCTAATTTACTTATCGGTCGTTCATTGAATTACAGACGCTTGTTAGCTCACCAATATGTAACTTAGCTTGTTCAACAAAGCAAAGTTACAAACTAGCAACCATCAGATGTTCTGCAGAGTGTGAAGATGATGTGGATCTTGATGTTAGTGGGACAATGGTTTCATGTTGTCTCTCCTGACTCTTACCTGTTTCTACTCACTCAGTCAGCTGACTTTTTGTGAGTGTGCCAAAATGGAAGTTGCTATCATAATGTTCCATTTTTTATATAAAAAGGAAAAGTAAAGTCTTTTCACATTACTTGAAGATGTTTCCTCTCTGTCCCGGTTTTGCGCAAGTCTGTTCCCCTGAATAGTGTTTCTCTCCCACAAGAATAGCATGGCAACTGCTGCTGCTCAGCAAAAAAACTCCCTTTTTAGTGGCAATAGACAACTTTTCTATTTTTTATCCCCCTAGCATTTCCAAGTGGTATTATTTTTTTTTGGGGGGGGGGTGAATGGGGGGACTGAAAAATGCAGAATTTGGTCCCCAGGTGCTTCAGGTTGATGAATAGATAGATGGATGTCTATTGTTTTAACAACATACAGTAGATAATAAATGAACTCACCCGCTGCAGGGTGACGGTGTACTGCTCCCAGACCATCTCTTCCATTCCTGAGCTCTATAGAAGATAGAAGACACAGACAAAACAGGGTTAGCAAACACTACATTACAACACCAGCTACACAATTCATTTAGTAGCATAAGGTGATAACAATTCGAAGATTCATCCAAAAAACTCAAAGTTGACTTCTTTCCATGAATTGTAGAGTGATATGATGATATACACCATTAAACTAATTTGTAAATGTTTATTCATTTATAAATAAAATAGTCTAACAGCAGTGATTTTGCCATACTAAGTGACCCAAAAAAAAAAGCTACAATCTTTAATTCTTTTTTTGTGGATTCATTAGTGTTTGGACAAGAATTTTGATGTAAGATCAGGAGTTCTTGAACTTGCAAATAATAAATTCCCTGTTTGCAATAGTAAATGTCTCAGAATCTACTGTAATGAAAGTACCTGACTCCCTAAAGGGTTATAAGTGTAAAGATGCCTTTGATATTAATGCAAGATTTTCTTTTTAAACTATAAATCAACACTATGTAAGCCTTTAACTCATCTGATAAATCTATCAATAACAAACTCCTTCATCAAACTTTTCCTTCTTCCTGGCAGGCTGCAGTAGTGACCCCTGCCTTCAAATCAGGTTTTTTGTGATCAGCTAAGTCTGTCATTTCAATCATTTGTTTTCCAAAAGAGTCATTCAAGAGAAAAGTCAATGCTTTTTTGTTGAACAAATCAAAAATTATCTTAATAAATGGTGGCGTTGTTTTTAGATTTGAAAACGGCATCTGACACAGTTGATGATAACGTTTTACTTTCAAAACTCTAAATGTAATGTGTCTGTCAGTGCCCTGACTTGGATGGCATCCTACTTAAATAAAAGGAAACCATGTACAAGAGTAGGTGAGAAATGTACAGCAGGCATCCCTCAAGGGTCTATTTTAAGACCAATTTTATTTAGTATATAGATTAATGCATCCATTCCAGATGTTAGCATCCAAATGTATGCTGATGATACTGTGATCTATACCCATGAATGATCTAAAGAACATGCTGCAGCCAAATTATCCACTGCAATGAGCAAATTGTTAGATTGGCTAGCTTGGCTAGCTAATTTATGTTTGACCCTTGATATGATGACATCACCATTTTAATTAATGGTGAGGTCATCACATCTGTGACACATGTTAAATATCGAGGCAATATAATCGACAGAAATTTGTCTTTTAAAAATCTAGTTAGTAGGGTCATCAGCAATGTTAAATTTGATCTGAACAATTTTAAAAGCACAAAAAAAAAAAAAAAAGGTACCAGCTGTCTCTGTCCGTTGCAAAGCTTTTTATACATATGATTTTTCCCCAACTGTCTTACTGCATAACAACCTGGTCACAGGCAGGTGTGACTACACTCAAGCCTGTGTACTCACTCTAAAAAGTACTAGATAAAAAGCCAAGGGATCATAATCCCCATAATATCCTGAAAAAATATACATTTCCTCAATTTTGATAACTTCTTATTTTACTCTGATGCAAGACTGATGTTAAAATTATTCATTATCTCGCACACCCCCTCCTCTTAGAGGATGCCTGCCTATCCTGACTGTGGCAGTACCAGTAGGACTAGAGCATCTACTAGGGGTGACAGGGTACTGGGTACTACAGCCTTTGGTCAATCTGCTTTTGTTTGTTAAAGTAGTGGGACAGTGCAATTCCCAGAAACGTTGGAGATGTTTTTTATATATATATACACAAAATATACATATTGTATGCATATATATGTTCAGAAATACAAAGTAGACAAATCTGTGTGCAGTAGGAGCATATAGATCCCGGGGGAATGCAAAAGGAAAGGAGACTAACCCAGATGAACACACACACACACACACACACACACACACACACACACACCAGAGGAAAAGGGAGTGTGTGTGGGAACTGACCTCTGTGAAAGAACAGTCAGTATCATGTCAATAACAGCAACACAGCAGGCTGCATGTGTCCAGTCTTTCTGCCTGTCTGCTGTGACATATTCTCTCTCTCTCTCTCTAAATATAAGTAATGTGTGTGCTGAGCCCTGATGACACTGATAGAGGCTGGCAGCTCTGCTCAACTTCAGCTGCTTCCAACAAGTACCATGAATACTTTTCACCCTGCTGCTTTAGTAGTTTTTGTATTTTTAATGCCAACTGGTAGAGATGTGTGTAGGAAAATTCAATCACCTGAGTCATTAGTCAACATTGGTCATGGACCTTCTTTAAGTTTGGGGGATGGATCAATGTCAGGCATATTGATGCCTGGTGAAGACGATGTGTCTCTAATAAACTCAGTGCTGACTGTCTGCTGGAATTCTGTACAACTCAGAGAAATTCATCTTATTGTCATGGCAGCCACATGTTGTAGTTCTAGAAAATCTTAGAAGCAGACATTAAAGCTTGTTCAAATACCACACACGCTCACTCAAAAAAAACACCCTCAAATTCAGCTTTTCTGGATGGAATATTTGAGTCAATCGAGTCTGTAATGTCTGTAATGGCATTTTAATAATATGCTTTTATGCTTTTTTTTTTACTTTCACCCAGTGGTTCCGCCACAAGTTTTTTTTCTTTTTTAGCTTTGTTCATCTTTTCAAACTTATTTGAAGTAATTGTTTTGAACCTTTCAGCTACTGATGCGTTAAACAATCAATAAATCTTTTAAGGTTTGGGTAATTAGTGGAATATTAGGGTCCATGTAAGCGCAGCTAACATCTTAGTCCGTTAATGACAACACATCAACTAAAAGTGCTGCAAGTTGTACATTTTAAGCAGTTCCTGTCTGATCTCTGATCACATATTTCTGCTCCACTCACAGGTTTAGAACTTGACTCTTCCTCAGAAAACTCTCATGGCTAACCCTGTGGCTGGGTGCTCACAAAGTTCCAAGATTCACTCCATTCCATGCAACTCCAGCCAACATGCTGTTTGGTTGATGAATGTCTTCCTACCACTAACAACTTTTATGCTTTTCTTTGACATTTTTTATTTTGACAACTTAGTGTGGGCATACCATCTAGAGTTTCTCCAATTCAGGGTTAAGTTTGCCATGTGTCCGTTACACGCCAACAAGTCCTCCCAATTTCTGATCTTGTGCCTTATCAGCAGGACCACATCCTTTATCTGTACCTTTGGAAACTATTATACTTATAATATAAAATCAGTTAATGATGTCACAATGCTATTACTCCCGCATATTGTTGTATAAATTGAGCATAGTGTTCAGTTCACTATCCCAGCTACATCAGCTGAACCATTTTCTGATAGCTGATTCCCTTCTATGCACCCACTGGCCAATTTCATTCAGAGCGCCTTGTTTAAGCTACTTTAGCCTGCCTACCCTTGCTGCTTACTCTGCAAGCTGCTTTGCAACCTGCCTTCACCCCAGCTCCTCCTTTTCACACTATGTTTGACTTAATCTAATGCCTGCTGTGTTCTGTAACCCTGGGGGGGGTCTTTGCTGCTGCTCCCAGAACAGAGATATGCCGCCAAAAATAACTACTGCAGATGGAAAATAAGTTTTGTTTGACTATAGTGGTCCTGACTGACCACTCTTGTATAAGCAACACAACACCCAACAGAGGGATTGTACATGGGAGTCTTGAGTGTCACCAAATTATTTATCAAAGCACAACATATATCAAAGCACTTGTACATGTATTTCTTTCTCTTCTACAGACACAGACACACTCCTCCTCTCTGCTGTCTAACCAACCACACAGTTCACTGCCACCAACAGACATAAGCCTCACTGAACATCTGTGCTTCACTGCCTCCCACACTTTTCAACTAATTCCATTCGTTCTAGAGGCAAATGTACAGAACTGTTTACTAATGGAGTGATGTCAAAGAGGCAAGGCATTGCAAGGCATCATCTAAATTCATCATTGACATTAACATAAAAAAGAGGGTTTTGTGCTAATTACACCAAAGAAGTGCAAAAAAAGAAAGAAAGAAAAAAATATCACTGATAAACATTATTTCAACATGGCATCTTCTCTGTTGGATAAAACTCTTACTTGATGCAAGTTTTTTTTACAGTTATAGACCAAACCTAATTAAATGATTATTATCATCATCATCATTATTATCCAAATGGAAGCAGTTCAGTGGTTGGAGGTACAACATACAAACATGCCCGATCTAAAAGGACAGAGACAACCATTGAAGGAATTATACAAGGAAGCTGTGCATCATCATCTCAAGGTGCTGTGGTCTGTACAGTAAGTTTACACACACACATGCAATTCACAAATATTTAAAGGATGAGTCTTTCAACTGATTAACCATCAAGCAATAAATATGAAATGATTTACATATAATCACAAATATGTGTCAAAGATATGTATAATACATATCAAAATGTAAAATACAAGATAGACATCATAGAGTCACTTCAGCCAAACTGTCTGAACTAATACGTCACGTGACCTATTCTTCTCCAAAGTAAAGTCAAAGAGATTTTTTTTTTACTTCAGAAAAAGTCTTCAAAGACAACATCTGAAACGATGCATAAATCTTTAAATCCACCTGTTAAAGACCTTCCTGTCTTCTACATTTAACCCAGAGCAGCAGACACCCTGAAGATACAACACAGCACATCAGCACTCTGCTATCTATCCATCCATCTATCCATCCATCCATGCATGGCCCACCAATCTGAGTAGACAGGAGTTTCCAGCAGGTGTGTAGAGGACCACCAGACAGCCTCTCAGCTGTTCAGTGTCCAGCCCCTTCAGCTGGATCCTGGCCCCCCCACCGTTGCCACTGCCTCCCCCTTCCCTGCAGCCATCTGATGTCCCAATCTTGCACGTCTCTGCCTGCCTGCACTGATGGCCGCTGGGGTAGCCGGCGCAGCAGCCGGTTGGCAGCCACTCCAGATTCATGGCTGGCGGAGGAGCTTCCTCAGTGTTCCTGTGAGCGCAGCAGCAATGGTCCCCCTGCCCTGTCAAACCCACAGTCCTGTCTAGCAAAATCCTGTTTCGGCATGGTCTGGCTTAGTTTGGGTAGTTTAGACAGCATGACAACCCAAGTCGACTTCCCACAGGAGCAAGCGCTTAACCTTGCTCCCTCGGTGCCCTACCTCCAATCTGGATTAGCCTGTGCAGAGGCGGATTAGCCTAGCCCCGGAGGGAGGAGAGACTAAAAATAACAGCAGACTCACAGCGCCTCCTCCGCCTCCTCCACCTCCCGTCCCACGGAGAGTGCTGACCGCTCGCATCACGCTCTTCCACTTCCTGAGCAGGCCGGATGACATGGCCAGGTAGGAGCAGGATCCCAAGGTTCAAAGGCAGAACCGGCACTACCCAACAGAGCTCCGCCTGTCCTCCCTCCTGCCTCTGTCTGTTACTCTGCACACTGTCCTGCTGCTTTTCCTCTGCCTCTCTCACTCACTGACTCCCTCTCTCAATTACTCAAACACACATACCACACACACACGTACAATACTTGTGAGGACTTTCTTCTAAATATATTCACTCCTTTAAGATTCACAGTCAGCATTTAGTTACCAGTATTTCTTGACGTGTGCTATCATCTGGCTTTATTGAAATTGTGTTTGTATTTTTCCTCTTAAATATTAAAATCCCAATATACGTATAAAAAAAAAAACAATGAAAACAACAACAAACCTAGATAAAGGTGGAGCCTGGCAGTTGGGCACCAGCCCATCTAGTGTCCACCTTTATCTATGTGTCATTCAGCATTCTCTAATATCAAGCAAACCACTGAAACAAACTACAACAGTTTGGAAATGTCAAATATTGAGCTCCACTACTCAATATTTGTATATTAAAGCAAAACAATGTCACTTTTAAAGGTACGTTGTGTACAAACTACACTAGTGGTTATGGGTTGGTTTTCCTCCCAATATTTTGAGTCACCAGCCGCCACTGCCCTACATTTATTAACAACAGAGATCAATAACAGCAATATATAGCCTAAAAAACATCAGTACATGTACACTCTTGTATGAAATGCTGTTAAAACAATTTCCTCTCACAGTAGTGACCACTCAGCGCAGAACACTGGGTTGTGTTACTGTCATTGTCCTGCACTCTTAACAGTCACAGATGGTCAAATGCTGCTGGAGCCCCTTCTACACCTACTCCAAATCTAGCAAGTATCAGTTTAGAAAACACAACATGCATTTGTATTGCATTCTATAATATTCATGCAATTATGTAACCTGAACAAAGGTCACAGTAGAAAAATATATATTAAAAATGTGTTCCAACTTTTTTGTGTCTGTAGTAGGGTTCCCATTATCATAACTTTACTTTGTACTACAGCACTCCAGTAGTTTTCCTGTGGTTCTAATCAAGCAGCAAAGTGCAGTGTAGAAGCTGGACTGTTTATGGTAATTACACTAATGTCTTAAAATGAATGTGGTTTGGATTTGTTGACATTAACATGGTTTATGCAGCAAAATTATAACAACATATGAACAACTAAGTGGGTAATTTCTCCAAAGCTAGAAACAGGGTGGCCCACAGTGATCCTCTGTTAGCCTTAAAAATAGATGACACACATGGTCTGCTCTCAGGTAGGTCTCTCAATAATTCATCCATCAAAAGTGCACACTAAGAAATACAGAGATTTGGCTTCTGAACTCATCCTCTCCTCTGCTGTGGACAAAGTGATGTGCTCTTCATTGTATGCTCCATAAAACAGTGACATGAACAAAGATCTAGTAGTTCTAGTAAGATCAAACTCCTGTTCCATGAGTATGTGTTGAGCCCTCTAATGTGGTATTGGTTTACCCCATCGAGGCTCTGCTACGACACCCTGAGACAGATCTTTGCCCTCACCACCCAATCAGATGGTAGCATAGGTAATACTATTTCTATGTCATACGTTCATCGCTATTGGTAAACAATGGAGGTGAAGGTTGTTAGGGATGTGATGTACCCCCACCTGGGCCCAAATCCATGCATACAGCAACTCAACCCAACTGCTGACAGGGTTAAAAGAAGTTAAGTGGTCATGCCAGTAAGCAGTGCCGACCTGGGAGCACCACAGTCTAAGAATATGCGTTCAAGCTTGAAGCTGAAACATAAAAACGAAACCAGATGGAGCCCCAACAGACGCTGCACCAAACACAGAGCTGGATGTACAACCAGACGTTATTTCCCTGAGATATGAGGGAAGAGATGCGCTGAATGCATCACGCTGATGGCGAAAAACAAGGAAACGTGGCTGATTGGTGATAGCGTGGCTGAGTAGTGTGGAGAAAAAATGAACAGCACAGGAGAAAGTGAGAAGGACAGAAAGGGTGACACTGAGGGAGGAAAGTGCTGCTAAATGTTGCAAAATGATATGTTCACAAGCAAGGGCCATGGTCAATGTTTAGTTGTTTAGTTTTCCCTTCCTGAGTTGATTCTGTGTTTCAAAAATGTAAAAATGGCATCAACGCTTAATGATGCTCTGCTGGAAAGCAGATGCATCTGCATAGGAATAATGTTGAAAAGAAACAGCTGTATTCTGTTTTCTTTCAGATGGAAGTACCTCTAGTTACCAGTATTGAAAGAAGTATTCAGACAAAATCCCTGCATTTAAAACCTACTTAGGTAAAAGTACTATTATCAACAAAATATACATATTGTATATTTTATGTATAAATAGTTAAAGTGGTTGCGCAGTAAAATGTCCCCTGTGACTGGTGATGGTGCAATCAGACTAATACTTTTCACTACTACCAGTTACGAGAAGAAGTTCTCACTAACACAAATTTAGACAATTTTGTGAACAATATTTGAAAGAAATAGGCCTTTTGTGTACATAGAAAAAGTTTTAGCTCTTTGAGTGCAGCTCATGTAAAATTGGAGCAAAAACAAGTGTTGCGTTTATATTTTTGTTCAGTGTAATTCTCTGGCAGCGTGTGCACACGCTGTGGCTTCTCTCTCTACCTACGAGACGGTGTTTCTGTGTTTTTTCTGTTTTTGGTACATCAGACGTAGTCTGATCATCAGTCGTAATGTTTTTGTACATTTTTGTCACGTCTACCTGTCATGAAGCTAACATACAGTCGAGAGGATCTGCTAAATGTAAACAGAACCTCATATTTTAAATTAAACTCCAGGGATGCAGAAGAGATACCAGACTGCGGTTTGCTCAGGAGGCCTGTACCATCACCAAGCGGAGGTATCCGAGGTAGGCTAGCGGCTAGCTGTCATAAGCCGGCCATCCCCACCATCGTGCTGGCTAACGTACGCTCTTTAGACAACAAATTGGAATATTTAAGACTACTTCGAACAAATCAGAAGACTGAGAGAGTGCTGTGTAAGGAATGTACGGAAACCTGGTTCAACAGCAGCGTCGTGGATCACGCCATCCAGTTCGAGCGGCTGACTTGCTATTGAGCAGACAGAGTTCTCATTGATGGAGGTAAGACACGCGGTGGGGGACTCTGTGTTTACATCAGTGATGCTGCTCTGGTCTTCAAACACTGCTCACTGTTAGTGGAGTTCATGGTCATTAAGTGCCGATATTCTATCTTCAGAGGGAGTTTACAACCGTACTGCATGTTGCTATTTACATCCCTCCGAGCTCTAGTCACAACAACAGGAGCGAGGCTTTAAATGAACTGTACCAACACATCAGTGAGCAGCAGACAGCCCACCCAGATGCTTTTCTCATCTTGTATGGGGACTTCAACCATGCAGACCCAAAAATATGTGTTGCCAAAAAT
>JAVQJD010092975.1:0-12002 GCA_036023655.1 Nannoperca australis
GTGTGTGTGTGTGTGTGTGTGTGTGTGTGTGTGTGTGTGTGTGTGTGTGTGTGTGTGTGTGTGTGGTTTTTTTTTTTTTTAGATTGGAGTGGCCTTGAGGTCAAAGGTCAGATAAACACAGCTGGCACTCTCCTCCTGGCTGGCTTAGAAAAGCTGTTTTCTCCTTTTTCCTCCTCCCCACTCCCTCTTTCTTTACCTCCACCTCCCTCGTCTATCTGTGTCATCTTTATTTTGTCTCACTTCTGTCTCTCCTGGGATCTTTCTTTCTCCGTCTGTCTCTTCTTTATTTTATCTTTTTTGCTACTTTTCCTGCCCTCCTTCCCTAATCCGATCTCTCTCTTCCCAGCCTTTTATCTACTTTTCGTTTCCTTTTTCTAACATTTTTCTCTTTTTATTTGCCATCAATTTCATCCATCATCAAAATATTTTGATTTCCTCTCATATTGGGTCTTGCTAGTCGACCTTATTTCTCACTTTGACATCTGACTCTCTCTCCTGTTTCCTTCCTTGTACTACTCTTTGCCACATCTCTGTTCCTCTCTCTCTGTGTCTCCCCATCATGTCTGTTCAGGGAGGAATGCTCCCTCAATGCCCAGATCCATCACGTCTCCACATTGTTGTCAATAAATCACCCTCGTCTGTCTCTTTTCAGTCTTTGTGTTTCTGCCCTGCCTTTTCATCTGTGACCTTGTCAGAGGTCTGTCTATCTAAGCTATGTGGACACCCAAACCTTTTGTTGAACATCTCATTCAAAAATTAAAAAACTGGAATGACTGGGACACCATCCTGTAACACTGAATCTCTCCATCTCTTACTGCATCTGTGTCATGGGGATACTGTTGTGTTGAAACAGGAGATGTCCTTCTCCAAACTGTGGACACTAAGTCTAAAATATCAGTTTGCTGTAGCAACAATAGTTCCCTTACCCAAACCATGAAAGTCAGCCCCAAACCAAATCTGTCTACAGTATATAGCCCAACATCCAGTGAGTGGTCTGTCTCAGAAGCTGTTGTAACAAGACAAGAAGAGTCTACGGCCATGATAGCAGCTCTGTGACACAGAGACGTGTAGTGGCACTTTGAAATAAATGCAAACATCAGCATGCTAACATGCTCTGACATTTTCATTCCCAAGTAAAGGAATTGGCTTTATTTTGATGCATACAAATATAGTAAAAGAAAATAAGAGATTAAATACAAAATTATTTAATTGTATAACAAAAGTCCAGACATAAATATGAAATAGAAAAATTGACAATAAAAACATGAAAAAATATAGTTATGTAAAATAAGAGCTGTACAGTTTGTGCAGGAATGTGCAAAATATTGCCCCTCGTGCAAAAATGCACAGTATGTGAATTATACTATATAGATATATATCTATATCTATATATATATAAAAGCAACAAGGAATACATGCAATATACAGAGATAATAGGTAGTACACATGCTGATGTTTAGCAGGTACAATGTTTATCATGTTCACCCTCAACCCAAGGTTAATCTGACAGTTTCCACTCTCAACCAAACACAACCTGAAATAGATTACAGACTCCGTTTCCCACAAATCTCTGTTCTGAACTGAGACTGGTTCTGTAATGAACAGTAGAAGAAGTAGACGCCTTGAACAGTCAATCAAAATGTTCTTTTAAAGGTTTAAAGTCAAGAAGATTATGCTGTCAATCCACAAGATTGATGCGTGTTTCAGTGTGTGTGTGTATAAAACACATTCACTCATATTTGTTTGTGTCATTTGGAGAGAGTTTCAGTTTGTGGAGGAGAGTCTGGTTATCCCTTCTGGTATCTTCTTCCATCCTCCATGCAGACACGTCCTCAGGTTGATGAAAGGGGCTCCACCATAACATGAGAAAGCGTCTCCTTCAGTTTGGTCAGTTGCTCCGACTCCATCCATCACCGCTTCTTTAAGCGTCAGAGCGCAGGTTGTACATCCGGATGTATCTGGGTGAGGCCTCAGCCGGCAGATGAGTCGGTATGTTTGCGCTGCCAAACACAGGGTCTGAGAAGTGGGGTTGTGTTTGGGAGCTGGGGTGTGAATCCCCGTCTCCACCGCGAAAATAATGTCAGGGGAAGGGAAAGTGTAAATCTCTCTCCTTCCCTGTAAACAGGGTGACGGCGCCCTTGAACAAAGCCTTTGCGCCCAGCTGCTCAGCGGGCAGCAGTGCACAGTTGTGGTTTTATTGTTGCGGGTAACACAATAGATGCGTATAAATCAAATATCAGCACAGAAGAATAGAAAACCAGGAGCTTACGTAGCAGCCATGTGTTGAACTGTATAAATGTTGAAGCAGGGCGGTGCGGAGACAGCAAACCTCTGAATAAATACAGGTTTAACAATAGTTCACACTTTGTGCTGGTAGAAAAACACATCCTGTTTGTTACTGTTAATACTAATTGATTTGACTACATGCGGATGTGGTAATTGTTCTCTGAGACATTGCTACAGTAGGTGTGCACGTTGTCCTCCTCGGGGCGTATTCGTCATTAGGCGTAATAAATTGCTGTTCTTTTGTCAGCTTTCCAAACCCTTGCTGTTGTCTTTGAAAGCACACTGTGTGTCACCTTGATGGCATTTTCTTTTTTGTGCCTTGTCTTTGGCACTGCCTGCAGTTTCGGGACATTTTTATACATCTGCACTCGTGCATTACCACCTACCTGTCTTAGCAGCTGCTCGGGGCTGGTCTGATTGCATTGTCTTATGCAGTTGGAATAATTCATGCTCACCCCTCCCGACCGCTACAACTAGCTTCACACGTCCATTACTGATTGCCTCCAACCAGCTCTACCTGCTTAATATGAAGACCGGCCTGCTGCTAGGTAGGCTGGGACGTTCACATTGCATGCAAAGGCGTTGGTTGGCTCCTGACAAGAGGCCACAGCTGCCAAATGAAAGACAGCTTCATCATTGTCTTCAAGTTACAGATGGATGGCAGTGCTGACAGACAGGCGAAATAAATTGGCGGGGATATCAAGGACAGACCGGCTTACATTTCAGGGCTTCTCTCTTTTTTTTTTTCTTTCCGCTCTTGTTCTTTCAGTGTCAAGGTGCATTTTTATTCAAATGCAGTGAGGACAGGAGAGCCTGTTGGCCTAGCCCACATGTTTTGTTAAGGTGATATAATGCAAAGCAAAGTATTTGCGTGTATCAGTTCCCTGTGTATACAAAAGGTCCCCTCTGCATAACTGGGATGTGGTGTGGGACAGAATAGATATGCACAAAGGAAACGGCATGAATTACAATGGGATGTTCATAGCTCCATGGTGAACCACAAATTGTTATTAAATGCAGACTTATTAGTGTTATCAGTGCCAGACCTATAGTCTCAGTGGATCTGCTGGTATAAAACCTTGTGTTTGAGGAATAAGTTGACCCATGACAACATATCAACTGTACATCTTTGAACTCCTACGTCTACTTATCATCTCGATTTTGTGTAATGGACCGTACTCGAGCGTACTCGTGTGTTTGCAAGATACCTAGCTCATCACCTACATATCCTATACACTTTACATTTTTGCAGACTATTCTCAGCTTTAGAGTTTTGGATTTTGTGCCTCCTGCTGTTCCAGGAATTAGATGGATTAGCAATCCATCACAGTGAGTCGTCATCATCATCATTTCTTTTCTCATTAGTGTGGTGAAATGTGTTATAAACATTTATTTATTTATTTAAAATGCTAAACAGGGTGTTAAAATATAGGAAGTGTTTTGTTAGTTCACTTTTGTCCCCTTCGTCTGCTCTGACACCTGCCAATCAACCTCATAAGCCAAACTGTTCGTGCAGAAAAGACACGACTGTCCCCGTGTGTTTGTTGGCTTCATGTTTAGCTTTATTGTATTTTCTTAACTGCTTTTCCTGACTGACTGTTGGTGGGACTTCCCTGTGCAGTGGCCGTCAACTTGATAACCTAAAACCAGCTGTACGCACACTTTCATGGACACAAAGTAACGATGTTAAATTACTTTTTTCCAAAATACATGTCACCAAATGCCCTGTTTTATTTTATTTTTTATAGCAAAGTGCAAATAAAAATGTGATTTTGCAATGACCTCATTCAATGCAGTAACGGTCAAAATCAAATCCCAAATCCTGGACATTCAAGAGCTCATTTGTTGAAAGTAGAACCGTGTTTCTGATTCTCAGCTCTCTGGTAAGATCTCAGCAGTGTTGCAACTTGCTGGAAACACCTTTACGTACTTCCATTTTTATATTTTCAAATGCATCCTCATTTGTTTTGGATCCAGACGTCACATGACATCTTGTTTCGACACACATTTTTCAGTCCTGGTTTCGGCCAAACACCTTTTACTGGTGAGTTACGTTCCCCAACTCAGACGGGCTGTTAAGGTACTCGGGGAGAAAGGGGCAGGCAGTATATTAAGTCCAATTTTCATAAGCCTAGCCTTAAATTAGACATTTGGTGGTGCTTTAAGTAAAACCTGAAGGTAGCGGAGGCCAGAGTGGAGCCAGAGAGCTCAGGAAGATATATGGTGACATCAAAGCTGTTCTTTGCACCCCACAAAACCTCGACAGAATCTGAGATATCCACCGACTCAGAAGTGGGAGAGGGCACGTGAAATCTTGTTCCTGCTCTTTGTGCATGTGTGTGTGTTTGTGGCACAAGTATTTGTATCTGCGTATTATGTCGGATGGATAGAGACAGAAAGGTTTAGTGTGTGTTTCTATGTTTTCTGTGCATGTGTGCTCAAACTATAAGAGAAACAGAATAAGTTATATTTGCGCTAAGAACTACTACTATTAGTATTAATTAGCACTTGTATATGAATGTTTTGTCTTACGTGTGTGATCAAATGACTTGGAAAGTAACTTGGTACATTTATTTTATTACTGTGCTGCTTACATCTTAATGCATCAGTAAAAATATTAATTCTCTAAATTAAGTGTTCTTGGTTAAGTGTTGACTCCGATGAAAACCACAAACCCTATATAATGACGCATGCTACCTGCCCAGCACCAGACAGGAAACCAGCTAGTTAGCGACTAGTGAGGTTATAACATAAGTAAAATAATAAGACACTGAAGGAAAGACTTTCAAGACTAATGGATTAATTTACTTTGTGGTACTAGTGTAAAGTATCTGAAAACTTCTTCCATCTGTGGACGGTTAACATTCAGGCTCCAGGTTGTGACATTATGGCTCTCCATCGGTCCTACACACCGAGATTAGGTGACCGTGTCGTATGAAATAAGTCTGCATGCCTGAAGTGAATTTGAAAGTGAATTCGTCATGAAATCCAGTCACCAGCGGGGAAAACTGTGTTTCGCCAGTCTAGAGGCCATGAGTTGGGACTCGGGAACGAATTTGTATCCATTCTGCAGGAATTTCTGTTGAGCCATTTGGTTTAAACGAGCAAAAGTATGAACCACATGCCCAGTGTCAAACCTAAAGAGCCAACATGCAGTTTGTGACAGGTTTCGTTAGGTAAGGAAAATAAAGCGAGAGGGAAGCTTAATCGTTTTGAGCAGCTTGAGGGTTGAAATCGTGTGTGCAGGAGAATAAGCATTGTTTTCTTCACGGCTTAAAAAAATTAGAAGGATGCCTTCTGTCCCACATGACACCTCAAATTACCTCTGTCAGAAAATCGGTGTGGTTCTTTTCAAGCACGCTGTATTTACGTGCCATTAAGGAACGATAACCTTAAACCTGCTCGCTGAACCTGAACTTTATGAAGAGGTTATACTTTGATTTCCTGTGCCAACACTGGCAATTTTCGAGCTGTAGGATGATGGTTGCTGCGAGACAGTCATTCCCCACGACACATATAATTAAAACCGATTATACCTTTACTATCAGCTCTGCCTTTCCCCGTGTCTTCTAGCTTTCCTTTGATGTTGCACTCTGCAGGCTGTTTGAGAGCCACGAGTGTGTGACTTGATCTTGCTTAGGTTGCTTTTCTCTCCTAAAGAGAAAATTGCATGTGATTAAAGAGAAACGTCAACATTCGCTGCCAACTGTGCCACATTTTGGGCGTGATAACCCTAATAAAAACAGACATTATGATCAAAAAAGATTGCTCTACAGTAATTAGAACAGAAATGACATCTCAGAAATAGGGCTAAACAACATCTCACACTATTAACATTTGAGATTCCTCAACGCCACTTAATTCTGGCATTGAAACTGCATTTTTAATGTATTAGTAAAACAGAGTTAAGAAAATACAGATTTATAGGTTGTAGCCAGTGGTGGAAAGTAACTATTTTTATTTAAAAGTACTTGAGTATATCCGTGTCTTTACTTTATATTAAAATATTTGACTTTTTACAGATATAGTTACTTTACAAAGTACGATTTGATGCACAAAACAAATTAAACACTAATGAATAACATTAAATTAGTGCTTACATGTTGATGAATCCATGCAATAATTATTCTAAATTATAATAATATAACAATAACATTCACCATGACTACTTTTACTTTTACTTTGAGAACATTTTGCTTTTACTTCTGTACTTTTGCTTAAGTCAGATTTTGAATGCAGGACTTTGACTTGTAAGAGTATTTTTACAGTGTGGTTGGTACTTTTACTTTTAAGTAATGATACTTCTGCCACTGGTTGTAACTTGTAAACAGATATTAGGCAAATGTTTTTCATTTCTTAAAATATTACTGGTAAACAGTGGATAAATACAAAGAAATTAAAACATTTAGTAGAGTAAAAATACATACATACATACATACATATATGGACGTGTCTATAGTATATCTATTGTTTTTGTCCAATCATTCCACAAGATAAACTTTCTTCTTCTTTTTCTACTGCGTCTTATACATGAACAAACTCAGAAATGTTGTGACAGAATGATTGTGGCGTAAATCCAGCGGGGATACAGGTGTGACAGCAAAACCATTGTTTTGACCGCATTTTAAGGAAAAGTCCCACCTGAATTATTCAGACATGAAGTCATTGCACACAGACCCCTTATGAGCCCTTTGTAAGCCCTGACTGGAGAGAGGAAAGACAGAAAGAGTGAAAACATAGAATTCAAGGAAGAAAACGTGAAAATTAAATCGAGACAGAGGTGGAGAGGAACAACTGGAAAAATTTGAAAAAAAGGATAGAAAACCAGAGAGAGAGTGAGACAACGAGAGCCAGGACTCAGTGAACTTACTGTAAGTCCTCACCCTGTCACTCTGCTATCTAAGCCTAACGCCGACACCTAAGTGGCCCTCATTAGTCTGTTAGCAGCCACCCTGGTCAGCACGTGTGAATGAGGAGGGGATGTGGGGGTTAAAGTGGGGATTGGCTGGATTTGGTGCAGCGCAGACGTAATCCAGCCTCTCCGCTGCTTGAGATTCCACCTCTGTTTACGAACCTGTGGAGATTTGTTTCCAAACCTGGAGACGATGCACCTTTTGAATTTCTTTCAAGAAACCGTGCCCCCAATTTGGTTCAGGACGGAGACACGTTGTGTTGCGGAAGAGAGAGTTTTACGTCTGCGTCCCTGTCGAATCCTTCTCACCCCCTCTGGGGACATTTTGGTTTCTTCACTCCTCAGCTTGAGGTCCTGGCTGCGTGTTTAAAGCAGCAGCAGCGAACACACAGCTTCACTGTCTTAGCAGCCTTCACACCGGCTACACACACAAAGTGCAGATGCAATCCTGAGCTTACACCTGTAAATGTGCCTCACTGGAACTGCCTGTGGTAATCCTGTGAGCTTCCACAATCCGCTAGTACAAAAGGAATTGATGATAGGGTATTATGGCAGTATACTAAATATGGCCCACCCTTAGAAGTGCCTGAGATGATATATTAACACGGTTTCCCTAACTGCAACTGAACCAACACTGAGCTGCCTTTTAGTTTGTAATTAGATGATGGATTTTGAGATCAATCGCAAGATGAAACTACGTTGTTATTTGGGTTCTTTGTCTAGATTTGAACAACTTAAATAATAATTAGTGTTTAGCCAAAATTGTTCTGATTCATTTTTATCACGAGATGTCATTAAAATAATGACGTTCTGCAAAATCTGCATACTTAAATACGGCAAAAATGAGGCCAGTATTACGCTGTAATACCTGCTCATCATGTCGCAGGGTTTTTCTAAATATAGGTTGCAACAGGACGATTATTACCGTCACTGATGTCAAAGTACACACAACGCTACCTCACATCCCATCAGCCATCCTGGTCGATCCAAGGTTGAGTAAAAGGTGATTAAATAAATCCTTTTCCTCAACCAACCAGATCTTTCTGTATTATCCATACGTTTTACGCAAGGTTTCTACTTGGATATCCACATCCACAGTTGTGGTACAGTACATCCCTGCAATGTGAATGAGGCAGTCGACAACATCTTTCGGTTCATTTTGTTAAACAAAAGCCGAGAGAGAGAAGTCCTTTGTGCAACACTTACTGGCGGTGTATGATGCACGTTGTTGTCTGTAAGCCGGCGCACCGTTAGTGCCAGTGTCGCGGTGTCTCCTCCGGCCCAGCTGCTCTTCCACTGTAACTCCACTCAAATCTCTTATTAAGCATTTCTTCTTTCTGTCTTTTTAGGGGGAAAAAATGAAAAGTGTGGTTGGGGTTTACTATCCATATTTTGTGAAGAATAATAAGCTTGAAAACTATGGGACTTTCTATAAGAGCTGGAAACAACTCCCACTACAATTTAGCAGAACGTTATTTCTACAGTTTTTAGAAACGTCTACATCATTCAGCCCTCTCTGTCTGACAAATTGAGGTTCTCTTACTTCTGCAACATAACTTTGATATTCTGGTTTCACTTCTATTTCCCAGCGTTGATGGTCGTCCACTCCAGAAAAGCAGCAATTTGATCTCATTTGCTACCTTAAATACGTCTCGAGTGCTACAGCTGTCAAATAACACGATGCTCTGCGACTTGGCTAATGTGTGTGTTGCCCTTTCAAATTGCCTATTTACAGTACATTTACATACAATTTATTTAGGTAAGAACGTTACCTTTACGCTGCCCACCAACAGGGCATATTTAATTTGTTTTTTGCTCCACTAATGGTAATGATCTGAGAATAATAACGTTCCATTTTTCATCCAACCATCAACAGCGTTGTCTCTTTCCTGATGTATATTGAGTGTGAGAGCTTCACGAAGCTGCTGGTGTAGTTACACACTGTCAGGCTTATAGAAAGTAAGTTGACTCAAGAGTGGATTTATCAAAGATCAACACTGAAGTGGTGTTGCTCATTCAGCTGGGCCCGGCACGCTGGTCGCAAAGTGGCTCTGCTTTACTAACATTAGCTGACGAGGCTCGTACTGAATAAACCGAATATTCATTAAAGGAGCAACAGCAACATCAAACAAATCCTGCTGACTCTTGTTTGTATCAACAGAGCTCGTCTGGAGTCCAACAACAACAATGCAACTCGGGGTAGAAATAACTTCCCAGTCTATTTAGTACACGTTCAGTGCCTTCCAATGGCTGCTAAATCCGAGTTACACAAAAACAATGGAGGCTTCGCTCAGTGACATCACAGCCTCAAGTCAAATGTTTCGCCTCTTTGTCACAGTCGCCCTGACAACCTCTGGTCTCACACACACACACACACACACACACACACACACACACACACACTCGTGATGACACACCAACACGGAGCAGATACACAGGCATGTGCATACAAAGGACCCAGAATACACACAGGGAGGCACATGCCTACACACACACTCTCTCTCCACCTTTTCTCTCTCTCGCTCTCTCTCTCCATCACAATTGGAGTGTCAAAGTGTCACAGGAGCATTTGAAAAGCTGTAGTAATAACAGTTAAGGAAGGGCATCAGCGAGACGCAAGACTGACACTCTTAACCTGCCTCCATCAACACACACAAACTGCCTCACTGGCGGAGCAACAATTCTCTCACGGCACTAGTCAAAACAAAGTGCGCTGTTCATACACAAGGGCCAAAAAAGCTCTCCTCCTCTGCACACAATGCTTATTTGTTGTATCCACACAGACAGCACCAAAACAACACGCTGTTCTCATGAAATCAAAAGACCCCTGAATTCAGGTGGAAGCCCTTATTTCCTCTTGATTTCACCTGTTAAATCCACTTCCAGCATGAAGGGAAAGAGACAAAGTATAAAGTTTACAAAAGGATTTTCAAGCCCCTAAGAAGATTTGGATGGTGAGTGTGAAGAGAGGCTGCGACTCAGTATTGGAAAGATGGTCTCAATAGTTTGCAAATTCACAGTAGAGTATAGCAGCGCTTTTCCAAATCTGGGCTGAGGCCCAGAGGTGAGTCAGGGAGAGATTAAAGTGGGCTTTCTGAATCAGTCTTGGGAAGTTGATATAACAAAATATTGGCTGTGTGATGTCGCCAAAGCTTATTCGAGTCCCCTCAAGTGTACAGAATGCAGGATAAAGTATCATGGCGTGAAATCAGGGTACATTTTTTTCAACACGCTTCCTTTGTGGCTGCAAAAAAAAAAAAATCAATTCCTGCATAAGTTCCTCTCTGAAAGTTTCACTGGGATATTTTACACCCTCACTGTGTTTACACAAGTGGGTGCAAATGCAGCATACTGGTGGATGTTTTATGTATCTATTCCCCCTTAGTGAGCTGCACGTGGCAAACTACACGCTGCAGGGATGTAATGAGGGATGATGATAACCTCGACAAGTCAGAGGAAGGTAATGAAGGCTGGCTGGGTTAGGAAAGGTTTGCGCAACGGTTTGGCACCATTAGGAAAAGCCTTCTTGTGTAAGACGCTTAACAATTAAACTATTGCAACCGCTGAAATATGCCAGTGATTTCAGTGGGTTTAAACTGCTGTCATATCACAGCCATTTTGAATGTGTAAGCTGGTTTGAGTGTCTTTGCCACCTCAAATTAACTAGATTTAAATTATTTAAGGTTCAAAGTAGGTTCCCGTCCTTGGAAACAGAAGCAACGAAAATAATCTTGCAGCAAGGTCCATTTAGCAGTGGTTCTTGAGCTTTTGATCACATGATCTTCATCAACAGATGTAGTTTGACCAGTTGTTATGAAATTGTAATTAATTGTTGGACCACTTCAAGCTGAGGTTCATATTTCATCCGTGACACTGGAAACAGCAGTGGAGAAAATACTTACACTTACAATGTCCATTTAGCTGGTCTGGAGATTCTCAATTTAATAATAAATAATACTAAAGTTTTAAGTTGACTTGAATTTAATAATATGTGCAATTATCTACAGAAGTTAGTGATAAAAAATGGATAAAAGTATGATGTTTTACTGTGTAGGTATGAAGGGAAATGGTTAGACGCTGTCATGGCCAGCACTAGTGTTCCTTTCAAACATTCGGTGAGTCTCCTGTGATAATTTAGTTTTAATCATCATTACCTCTCGGAAAACGCTTCCTGTAGAGCGACAGGAAAGATTTGGATCTACATCTTGCCAAGGTTAAGTGGAGGAGGTGAAGGACGGTGTAATTATCACCGCGCAGGTTTTCCCTCCAGTCCTCTTCGCTGTCTCTCTCACTGTCTGTGTTTCCTTTCTCAACATGACAGAATGCCCTACAGGGCGGCCTGTCAATCACGGGTGTCACAGTAGCATGCGCACGCACACACGCACACACGCACACGCACACACACACACACACACACACACACAGATGAACACATTGTGCTATTCAGTACAAGTTTTTCTTTTTTCAATATAATATGCAGACTGTCAAATGGAAATGTGTACAAACATGAAGCGCAGCGTTTGACTTTGAACTTAATATTTTGTGAAGCATGGAAACAACACACCCGAATGACTCATCATTAAGGAAAACTGTAAATGATCGTTTGTCAATTGGCTGCTGCCTGCAGGGGATTGCAATCGTAGCATGACACTAAAGTTTCATAGAAGGAGGGGGAGGCCTGTGAGGCAGGACTGAAGTGAAACAGTCTCTGGAATGTAAATTAGACACATTAGCAAAATAGTAATATATATATATATATATATATATATATATATATATTACTCACTTATTAATATTATTTTAT
>JAVQJD010092976.1:0-26403 GCA_036023655.1 Nannoperca australis
TCTCTTTGTGTGTGTGTGTGTGTGTGTGTGTGTGTGTGTGTGTGTGTGTGTGTGTGCGTGCGTGTGCGCGTGCTTGTGCGTGTACCCCGTGTCCAGAGCAGACGGTCTTGTCGGTTGTCCCGGGGCAGGTGCTGAAGTTGAACTGTTGAATGGGGAGGCATTTGTGGTTGAAACAGATGCGGTCTGTCCCGCAGGCCGTCCCATCCTCGACGTATCCCAGGTCAGTGTCTCCGTCGATCAGCACATGAGCACCACTGAACAACAAACATGAGTCACTCACACAGCACTTAACGTAAAAAAGACTGTGCTGAATTGAAATAAATGTTGAAATAAAAGACATAAGGCCATTGTCTGTTAATACAGTACAGTTTATTTATATAAGTATCTACAATGGACCTCTGTGCAGAAAAAAGGTATCCTTTTAAAATGAATTATGTTGCTCAGCTCTGCACAGTATTTATAACTGTTATACATCACCAAAAGTCTTTTTTAGGCCTTTATAGGGCTTTTACTATTTTAGGATTTGTTTTTCCTCAATGACGTGTACCTGCAGTCAAGAGAAGCACTGTGCCGGGCTACTGAGAAAGAGGTCAGCCCTCCCTGCAGCTCTCCCAATCGCGGTGCAGGCGAGATGTTGGAGCACAGCAGGTACCCACAATGAACATCCCTGAAATACAAAGATGAAACCGACAGTCACAGGGAGGAGGAAATAAGATGATAACAGAACTGCACAGGGTTCCTCTGCAGAAAGGACTGGCTCACTGTTTGTTACACTGGATCCAGGTGTCCTTGTCCTTCCCACAGTTGCCTTTCTCTGTCCCTTCAATGTTTAACTTCTCGTAACAGAACTTGTCAGCTGCTGTTGCCTCTGAAACACAACGAAACACGATGAACATTAACATCTACTGCTTAAGGAGTTTATCTCTGCTAAAGGTAAAGAGATTTCAGAATACACTTACTCTCTCCCCAAATGTACTTGCACTGCCTGTCTTTGGTTTTGCACCGTCCATTGAAGCAGCGACCCTGTGGAGAGAAATACAGTGTCAAACAATGTCACCTGTGCAGAAGTAAAGGATTTTCTTTCTGAAATACAAAAGACGGCAAGATCTAATAACCATTTATCAAACGTCTCACCTGGTCCTTTTCACAAGTGTAGCCGTCCATCTTGTGCACATTTGGTGGACACTGCAAAAGACAACAAAATCCTCAGGGATACTGTGATGTAGTGTTTCAGCCGGTTGCAGAAAACTGTTTGAGGGAAGCTCATGCTCACCTGGCTGGAGTTGCCTGTGCAGTTTTCTGGGATGTCACAGTCATTCACTGAATCTCTGCACACAACTCCCATGAACTCCATCTGTAGCAGCATACAATGAAGATCAAGTTTATGTAATTAGGTTTTTTTTTTTTTATCAGAGGAATCAACTTTCTGCACAGTTGGTGACTCCAGGTGCTCCAGGACTCTTTCCTCTTGACATCCACACTACTGTCTTAGTACTCATCCACAAGTCAACAACATTAATTTATTCATTCATTTTGAGAGTGTTAAAAGGCTTTCATCTCACTAGTAGTTTGGTAAAAGGAAATATGGAAGGCTGAAACATATCGTCACTTGTTCCAGTTGTTCTCAGATTTTACAGCATCTCTTGAGCTCCTTCAGCTTGGTGCCGTGAGTTAGTTTGTACCTCTGTTTTACCCAACACGACACCCGGGAGAGGATGCAAGGTGTAGCTGTGGCCTGTTCTGTACCTGGCAGTTGTTGCAACAGAGTCCGTCGCTACACTTGGAGCCTTGGGTCAGGGTGCACTTGTTACAGCAGGCCTCCCCCTCTCTGGCACACTCCTAAGAGACAAAATGAAACTGCTCTCAGTTGTCTTTGTTTGATTTGATGTAAGTTGTTTTTTATGTTATTTATTTAACACGTTACCTCATCAGACAGTACAATCCATTTAAACAGGGGTCTCTCTTTATGATCATGCAATAAATGTGACCGCTGTTTATGCAGCGCCTTGATTTCTCCAATGAAATTACCTCATTACTTTAAATTACCTCTTATGAGACAAAGTCTGACACAGCAGGCAGTTTTGTTGTCGGGTAATTAGCCCATCATTTTGACCTTGGATGATTATCAAGTTAACCCTTTAGAGTAGTACATTACATCCCTGTTAGCATCCATCCAGTCTCATCCGCAGTGCTGTAACTTACCGCTGGGCTGCCACAGTCACACTCCTCTCCTGGCTCCACGAAGCCGTTTCCACACACTGGAGGGTCCAACAGCTGAGGGGGAAAAGGAGCAGAATTAACATTCAAACTACTAAAGAGACACATGTATAATATGAGGATATGTATATTATAAATGTTGCGTGCCTTCAGAGGTTTGTTGAATAGACAGGCACCTCCACCACTGTTTAGAAAGTTGTGGTACTCCTCCACGTTGCAGTCGGAGAACCTCTTGGGCAGGTAGAAACTGTTCAACACAACCCCAGCATATTATGCCGTTACCGTGGATACAGTACAGACAGTATACACTACCAAAACCCACATTACAGGACAAAACACTTAAGAACTGATGAACTGGACAAAATATAATGTAAAACATTTTACCCACACAAATTGAATTGTTATACCTCAAATACATTTAATCTCAGTGCTACAGATAATGGCACAGCGGGTTTGTCAGATGTTATAAAGTTTGTATTTCTTAAATACCATGAATATTTCATCACAGGTTTATTATACTCACAGGTCAGAGAAGATCCTTACTATAACGTGGAGGTAGATATACAGTATAGCTAAAATTGAGAAGATTAAATGGAGATATGTGTAAAATGAAAATGGATTCTAAGATGCATTTATGAATTTGTCCTGGAAATGAACTCTTTTGAACAGTTATTGCATTATCGTGTGATACTGCATTACTACATTTTCAGAAGACACTCTGAAGAGAAATCAAGCTCTACGCTGATGATAGCATCATCATCTATTAAATTATCCATGTGACTGCCTCGATTCACTTCCAGTAAAAATATAAAACAAAGCTTCTGAAGTATCTGAAGTATTAAATGATTGCAATCAGAATTACTGCTCTTAACGACATCAACCCAAACCTTAATAGCACTTAAATGTTATTATCTTCTGCGGCCCTATCAGGCTGATTATTCTTCTGGCACATATGTTTAACTAGAGTGTCTCTGGTAGTGTGGCTCCTCAGAACTGGCACAGGAGACAATGCAATAACAGACAGACTCGGTGAGAGCCGGAGAGAGCCAGAGGCTGTGGGAGGTCGCCATTATTTGATATGAGATGTGACTAAATGGTTGTATAAGGAGCCGGTAATGATGCTTGGATAATGAAAGAAGTACACTACAATATTTCAGGTAGATTTCCTAAAATTATCAGGTTTATGGGATTATGGGATTCATGGGATTTGCATCTTTGATTTCTAAATTTGTTGCTTAATCTTGTCAAAATCTTGTAGTGCTTTTCCCCTTTTAAAGAGTAGTAAGGGGTGAAACAAAGATGAAACGTGCTTGAATGATTCACTGGTCACCAGAAAAAGTTAAAAGTCCTGCATTCCAGATCTTAAGTAAAAGTACAAAAGCATTAAGCGTTGAGTACAGTTGTTGAGTAAATGTACTTAGATAGATTCCATCGCTGGGATCAAAATATGTATTCCAAAAGACTAAAACACAAATACTACTTTATAATTTGCCTTTAGTCAGTAGATTCATTTAATGAAATATCTAAAGCACCTCATGTATCCAGAAAAAGCCAATCATCCATTCAATGACAGTAAGCCTATTGCCCTCTAGTGGCGGTTAGAAGGCATGGCACTGTCTGAACCACAATCATTCACTGCAATACTGCTGATTGCAGGGTGATTTATGTCTTTGTCTGTACATCCTAGTCACAGTAGATTTCAGATATTTGAATTCATTAGATCAGAAAATATGACATTTGTCTTTGTTACACCCTTTATAATTCATGTTTTGTCCTGGTTTGTTAATGGAAAAATCCATTCTTTCAAGACAAGAAACCTCTGCTAAATGTAATGTAATGTTAGAAAACAGAAAGGAAATTTCAAAATATTAATAAAACTAATCTAAATCCTAACAACAAAGAATTGGCCGCACCAAATTCATTTTCACTATAAACTGTTCCATCTGCCATATCATCCTAGATTTAGCTATGTCCATAATAAGTTGCCACACACATAATATAGGAATAAACACATATATATGAAGAGACAAATCCACTCACACACACACACACACACACACACACACACACACACACATACACATACACATACATACATACATACATACATACATACAAACACACACAATAGCTGGACCCTGTGAAAAACGTGAAAATTGTTAGTAGTAGTAGTCAAGTTAGGTTAACATGCAGGTGCTGAGGGATAAAAAAGAAACGTCCGCCAGTGGACATGACTGAGGTTTGCTCATTGAATACAAGCGTCTGAAATACCATTGACTTTATTTTAGAGAATACAGATCTGGGCCAGGTGCGTTCACAGGTGACAGGCTCATAAGAGCGCAGAGTCACCTGTCCTCTGGACATGGAGTGTTAGAGGGGGAGTGTACTGTTGTTACAGGGAAATGAGGTAGACAAATATTGGCCTAAGATGAGAATGACATTGCAGACTGTATCAATCGGTTAGACATGGACAAAAAGAACAGATGAAAAGTCCTGACTTTCACAGGGCAGGGAGAAGTGGCCTATCAATAATTAGAATTGTCAAATTAATGAGATTTTCTTGGTTGATATCAGCCAAAAACTGAAGAATACACATAAAGTACATGTGAAATTGTACAAAATGATTATGAAAAATACAGCCAGTGTACAATAAAGGGGCATCAAACTGTATTTGTTCATATCATTTGAATAAAAAGTGACACTGGGGGGCCACAGTGGCTATAGTGCTGTTGGATGAAATGGGAAAGGTTGTGGTGACTGACAACCCCTCCGAGGCAGCCAGTTGGTTCAAAACAGCACAGGCAACGTTCTAGCCAAGTTTCTGCTCACCTGCTGTCCCATTCGGGATAGAGGGGGAACGCGAGAAGTATTTAAGAAGAGGGGTATACACACATACACACATCCCAGACACAACACACAGTCACATCCATGTGCTCACAGTGGCTAAACGCCTTGTACAGTATATGTACACTGCGGATGTACACAGACGCATTTAAAGACTTTTTATTCTGCACGAAACTGAAAACACAAAAACATACACAGACTGATTCATCACCTGTTTTCTAATCTTAGCAAACAACAAATTATATAAGATGTTACAGCTGAAAGACGCCCATTGAAATTATATAAACAAGCCATTTGGAAGATAAACATCGGCTGACACCTAGTGGTGAATAATCAAACTACAACAACACTCCAGTAGATGGAAATATTGATATCAGTATATTTACACTAATAAATAAATTAAGATTTTGACGGATTTATTCAAATGGACAACATTTTGATCCCATCGTCTGTCTCTGTGCCTTTAAGGTTGTCACTCGATGAGAAAATGCACTGTAAAAGTAACTTACCCAACATCATCCATGATACAGCCCGACCATCGATCATCACACTTGCACTCGCCTGGGAAAGAAAAGCACATTGGTATGTTCTCATCGCATGAAAAGGAGGCTTAAAAAATGACTGTGTGCACAAACAAGTAAGAAATGAAGGACTCAGTAAGGTTTAACTGTGTACCATTGAGGATCCTCTTCTTGTCAGAGAAGATGCCAATGTTCTGTCCAAGAGACTGAGCGAGGGTTATGGCCATCTCATCAGTTTTCCCATACTGATGAAGAGATAGGCAGAGACAGCAGGAGAGAGAAATTAAATAGTATTTCAGTTTGGAGAAAAGAAATGGTGTTACAAAATAAAATAAAACATATTGGATTCATTCATTAAGTGGAATAACAGAAACTACAAACTACATTATATAACAAACTATTTTGGGGGGAAATCTGTAATCATTCATTTGTGGTTAAAGACTCACCTCATTGACTCCCCCTCCTTTAGTCAGGGAGCAAACTCCTCCCATGTAGGAAGCTCCTCCCCAGCTGCTGTGAAATCGATTCCCTCTGAAAAGAAGAGAAAGTAGTGTGTTTAATAAAAAAAGATGCTGGAGCGCCAAGAACACAAGAAAAGCATTCTAAATATTCCGACTTACGAAAAGAGGTGAACAGAATCGCATTTCTCCTTGATGAAGTCTTTTCGATACTTCATGAACTCCCGCAGTGTCACCATCGGGTCGTCGTCGATGTTGAACTTGTTGTCAGCTGACCACGTTTCCATGGCAACTAGCACAATCCGAGTATTAAGCTGTTCCTTGAAAATCTGTGGAATTAAAAGTTAGTCTAACATCAGTTAAAGTTATTTATTTTTTAAGTCCTCGTGTGACTGAAAGTGGCAAAAAATACCAAAATGACATCCTGGTCCTGATCGATATTAGAACTGACTGGCATGCCTCATATTCATCAACATCTCCAGCTGTTCGTTATAACAGTCAGTCAAACAGTCAGCGTGATCAATATCATCCTGCCACCAGACAGCAGCACATTACAGGCGGCTAGATGGAGTCAACACAGCCTGAAGGACACAGAGGGAGCAAACTGGATGGCAAATAATAATGTTTGCTTTTATAAGATGAAAATCTACTGGAGTACCAGGCATCACAAACACCAGAGACGAGGACAAGAGCAAAGCCTCTTTGTTTAAGCTGAATGCCAACAGTCTTAAAATAGAGCTGACAGAGCAGAGAGGAAGTGGTCAGTGATGTGTGCATGGTTCAATAGCAATCCGGCCCCTATAACCTCCCCCTATCTGCTCCACCTCGGTTTGTGCACATTAAGAGGCGTCCTGGCACTATTCACAGAGCTACGCATCCCATTACAGAAAACAAAACAACCTGGGATCTTTGAAAAACCCAGGTTACTTATTTCTGTTTTGAACGTGTTTCCAGAATCCTTAAAGACTCTTCTGGATTATTAATCTTATTAATTTTGTCTGTATATTTATATATACTGTAACTTGTAAGCAATTGCTGTAATATTTACCACATCTGATGCCACTGTGAATGTGGCCGTGGCAGCATGGGCGCACACTGGGGGAAAAAAGGCAACTATACTTGTACATGGAAATCAATGTGTACATCCCATATAGAGTCTGCTTCATATGATCCTCTACAAGGGCAAGACAGAAAGCGTGACCTTTCTCCAGCTTCACCAGCCTATCAGCTTACAGACGTGACCCTGTAGCAGGTCAGATTTCAGTAGCACAGCACACAGATGTGGCTACAAATAATGAAACATTTAAAGTACTGTTGGGATGCCGCTGCTGTTTCGGTCATCAGAAACCCGAAAACTCATGACTGGCTGGTTAACGGCTGCGCGCAGCATATTATGGGCCATGAGAGGTTTTAAATGTAGAGAGCGAGGTTGGTTAAATGAGAAATCAGTGCAATGTGCGCTCAGCTCCGGTACCTGGGAGTGCTTGTGGCAAGCTTTCCAAGAAGAGGATCAATACAATTCTTACCATGTCAGCCATATTGACCACTGACTTAGCATAGTTATTCGTATGCCCAACTGAAAGTCGATGCTTCTTATACTGAAGAGAGAGACAGAGAGCAGAGAGACAGAGAGGGATGGGAAGGGAAAAGGTGTGATTCACAATCTGGAACAAATTCATTTTAAGCCATTTAAATGTATAAAAGAGCTTCTGTCTGCACATTCGCCTTGCTCCAAATATTACCTTTAATCTGTATAAAACAATTTCAGTCCCAGTGAATATAAGACAGGCCCATTTAGATCAAAACTGTCTGTTTTATGCATGTCCTTCAATTATAGTGTTCCAGCATTCTCTACTATGCATCTATGATCTAGTTTTAAGGATTTACGTCATCAATAGGAATAAATGTTCTTGTGGCTGAGTGCCACAGCAAAGCTAAGGACATCTGGAAAGTACAATCATCTTTGTCAGGACTGATTTAATAGTGATCTGGGCAGAAAGCGTAAAAGAGTAATAAATATATGAGGTTACAATTTTATAATTGTTCAATATACAGTGTATCATGATTGTGCATCCATACCATATCTTTGTTGTTAAAAGCTTACCATTAGATGGTCATTGATCACCATCAGCTCAATGTATTTGCTCTCATCGTCTACACTTCGTGACACATGTGGAGCCTGAGGAGAAACAACACCGTTTGTCAGTTTCATCATGAAAACAGACAGACACCGTTTATTTCCAGTTTCCCTCAACTGGGACTTTTCAGCATCAAGGACAATTTCAGAACAGCACACACAGTAAACACAAAGATCAACTCATGTCTCATGCGCCACCAAAAAAAGAAAAGACAAATCAATGCGGATGAACTTTGCAAAGTTAAGCCAGTTTTATCGGTTTTCCAAATTTCAAATAAAGATGTGAAGCAGCTCTGAGGGCTGAGAGACAGGCAGCTGCAGACATCTGACTGTGTCTGAGAAAAGACGAGGCAGCAAGCAGCATGTACTCACAAGGTAAATATTTCATGGAAAAAAAGAAGAAGAGAAGAAGAAGAGAGAGGGGTGAAGAGCTGTTGTGTGGGAGGAGAGTGAGGAAACAGTGCTCTCTCTCTCTCTCTCTCTCTCTCTCTCTCCAGCTCTCTGAATTAACATAAAACGTGCAGGAAGGAAACAGCATAATCCGGTTTGGACAAAAAGCATCCAGAGGATAATTAGCCCCCTTGCACTCACACAAACAAAAATACTCATGATGTGCTCGTCACAAAGTGAAGTCAACAGGAGTCCATCAGCATCCCTCTGCTAATGATGATGATGATGATTTTCAAACATACCTGTCTCTTTTTTCTCCTGTGAACAACTTTTGACCCGGGAAATGGAGGGCTGGGAAACGGCGGCTCAGGAAAATCACCTAGGAAACAGAAACATTTATTGGTGTGTATATATATATATATATATATATATATATATCCAAAACGCAGTACACACTTTTATGATTAACATGAATGAGTTAAAATTGATCAATCCATTAAATTAATCCTCATGTTTTCAGGTATCATCTTACCATTGAGGAGATAATTTAATCCCTCTTGCCCTGCAGATTTATAGATCATGTGAATGCGGACATCTCCCTGAAAGACACAAAAAAAGGAAATCAATCACAGATCACAGCCAAGTGTCTGAGATGAGAAGTCAAGCAGCTGTGTTCACCTTAAGGAAAGTGTCGTAAAAGTATAACATATGTCCATGATGCTGTTTGATTCTGTCTGATCTGTATTGATGACCTGTATGTGGATTGGGCGGACTGTCATATGTGTTAACATTGCAAGGAGAATCATCAGACAAATAATTGGACAGAAACATAAAATCATATGGTTGCTATGAAAACAAAGACGTTTGGACAGAATATTGGTTGACCTCTGCAGCCTTACAAAACACTTTTCTGCTACTGCACTTGAATGTCAATAGCAGACCAACGTATATGTTTTGCAATTTATGGTTTAAGGATATATTTTTATATTTTTTTATATATTTTTGAACAATTGGATATTTTTATTTATCCTCTATTTTTGCTTATCTAATTATTATATCTACATTAAATTGACTGTGTCCATTTTATCGTCCCTGTTGTTTAAATGCTGTGTGTCTGTTTCTGAGTATAGGAAATCATTTCAGGAAAAACACCATTTTGGTGAACAACAGTCAACGCATGCGTGAACCACCTGCGAGACAACACTGAGGGCGGAAACCCCGCAACTAATTTGAGGCCACATCCTGTTTACGCTCCCATCTACTGTACTTCAGCAAAAAAAAAAAGGCTCTGGTTTGTTTTGGGTCCAAGTGTGTAAAGGAGGACAAGGCTGAAATGCCACCGCTTTCGATCTAAACACAATTGAACAGCCGGAAGTATAAGGTATTGTAGTCTATGTTTAATGTAGCTGCCGTGTTTAAGATTCACATCGAGGAATTCGGGACGCAACAGGTTGCTGTAATGCTAACGTTTTAGCAGTCAGCTAGCTAATTAGCTAATGTAACGAGCTAACGTTAGCGTTAAACGCTGGTTATTCAGCCCATTAGTAGTACACAGTTATGGTTAATTTGTTCATATTTTGGAGGTAGATTTTAGTGAACAAAACTGTTGATATATGCAACTATTAACTAAACAACTATTAGCTAAATGAGCTTACCTAACGTTATAGTAAGTTAGCTACCTAGCTGGTAAAACTTCAGACAGTTAGCCTAGCTGGCAAGGCTAACTCCATTTGGAAAGTTGTTGAATGTAATAATAGCATCCTAACCTATACCTGTTATTACTCGGTTACGGTGTAAAGTTAATCACAACATTGGATTTGAGTATAGTATCGGGTTATTACAATGACGAAAACATTCCGGGACTACACTTACACAAAACCAGGCTATTAAAAACAAAGAATGTAACGGAATAAAATGTATGTGAGTGAGAAGTGAAATAAACAAATGAAACTAATAAGACATATTACAACTGGACTAATTTATCTTGGGGCAAGCGTTTTTCAAAGGCTTTAGATTTTGTTTTTTATTATTTAAAAGATGTTGCAAACTCTGCAAGCCTCAGATCCTCAGACAGGCTGGGCACCCGAAGGCGTCTAAATTCAGTGAAATGCAAATATCTAGACGTGATGATATAAAACATGTAGGGGTTTCTCAAGATAAAGTTTTCACACAGCCATGGTCAGTTACATAAGAAACCCTCTAGTATCTAACTCAGTGGTGCATTGTTTAGCTGACGCTGTATGTAATGCACTGCAGTATAGACACTGTTGCTCTGCAAGCTCAGCCTCCAAGTCACTCTCACTTTGTTTGCTAATGAAATGAGAGCATTGTTTCTTGGGGACAGCAGATATTGGGTCAACTATGCTGTGGTGAATAGAAATACAGGGGGGTTGCCCATAGCTAGGTCAGCCTGTGGCACAGTTAGCTTACTTCAATAGTAATGGGGCCATTTGGAGAAACTTGTATAACCTTGCTCTTTTTGTATGATCAGGAGTTCTGTGTACATAAAAATGTTTACTGTAGTCAGAATATGGCCGTATCGCTTTCCACTGCACTGACCAGCCACACCTTTCTGCCTGACTTCCTCTCTTTTACAACAGGACCTCTCCTCGTGGCCTCCTGTCAGCACCCACCATGTCGTGCCGGGACATCCACGCCACCAATGCTTTTGCCTTCATCATTGCCATGGTGTCTGTGGGAGGGATTGCTGTGGCAGCGTTAATCCCACAGTGGCGTATAACGAAACTCGTCACCTTCAATCGTAATGCCAAGAATATCAGCGTGTATGATGGGCTGTGGGCTAAATGTGTGAAACAGGACGGCTATTCAGGATGTTACTACTATGATTCAGAGGTATTTCTTTGAGAATTCCCCCGTGCTCTGCTTTTGCTGTATTTCTTTTTTCTCCTAAATTGTCCTAACGGAGATCATGTCGTCTCATGTTTCCAGTGGTACTCTAGGGTAGACCAGCTGGATCTGCGGCTCTTGCAGTTCTGTCTGCCTACAGGCCTGCTGTTTGGCTCTCTTGCCTTGCTGCTGTGCATGGCAGGAATGTGTAAGACCTGCTGCTGCTCAGACAAGCCTGAACCAGACATCAAGACCATCAGATTCCTGGTCAACACTGCAGGCTGTCATCTGGTGGCTGGGATGTTCTTGTTCCTCGGCGGAGCTATCGCCATCGCACCTTCATTGTGGTTCCTGTTCCGCACCAAGGAAATGAACATCAGATATGACAACATTTTCTCTGATGGCTTTGCTGTGTATGTATCTATAGGCTGCTCCGGAGGACTCATGCTAGCTTCCCTGCTTATGTTCATGTGGTACTGTATGTGTAAAAAGCTGCCTTCACCCTTCTGGTTGCCGCTACCCTCCATGTCTACCTCTCTGTCCACTCAGCCTCTCACTGCCAACGGATATCCTCCTTCCCCAGTTTATGGTCCTCAACCCTTCCCACCACAGACCTATCCTCCCACAGTAATCGACGCCCAGCCGTATGTGCCTTCCCAGGCCTATGTGCAAAGTGTGGTCGCCCCTGTACAACCACAGGTGTATATGTCTCCAATTTCTGCTCCAGATGTGTATGGTTCAGAGGTGGGGGGGACCCAGGCCTACAGCTACGCTCCCTCGCAGAGTTACGCACCCTCGCAGAGCTACGCTCCTTCTCAGGGCTACGCATCCAGCTACGCAGGCCACCGCTACTCCTCCCGCTCACGGATGTCTGCCATAGAGATCGACATTCCCGTGCTGACACAGGGACAGTAAGAGAAACAGCGGCTGATAACATCAGCACGTTGAACGTTTCTGTCCATGAACCTAACCACTGATGAAACTAATAGTATGATAGATGAAAGTTGATAATATGAGACCTATGTACAGCCCCTAATGGGAAAGGGTGAATCCAGGTCTGTAAAATGCGGATTATAGAAGATGAGACCCAGTCAAAACCCTGGATGTATTATATTAAGGATGAGAATTTCTTTAAAACAAAGATCACTAAGCCTTGGTGCAAACAGCACTGTATTCAACTTAGCATTGTAGAAAGGGAAGAAAATAAAGTCACAAACACTGAAGGATCTCTCAACCAACTTGATTTTTTTCCATTACCAGCAGAGTAGGACCACTAAACAGTAGCTCCTAACTTGCTTAAAAGGTCAATGGACCAACTTATTAGCTACAAGCAAATTCTTACTAGCATGTGTTGCTATGTGGCTAAATATAAGGTCCCACTTTTTAGACTTTAGATTAAAGATATTCATGCTGTCTGCCAAACAGCTAGTTCCAGCAACTCAGCAAAATTATATTTTTCTGTTGCATTTGTTTATCTTGGACACATTACATGCATACTTGAATGACTTGCTCACCTATGCTTGTATAAATCTTGCAGTATGGAAGTCTTCTGTTATTGCTACTGATAATAAAACTGACCATCAACGTTAAAATCTGTGGTTTTGAATGGACAACTACTAACTGACTTGAGTTTGTGTCTGCTGTGTAACATCAATTGTTATTATATTGTTGTAATGTCACAGTGCCTCGTGAAGAGCAGCTGTTAACATTTTTAATGCACTAACTATGTGAATATTGTGCCAGTTTACGTTGCCTTTGTTCACTGTCTTTGTTAGCCTTGAGTAGTTTCTAACATATTAACGTTTATTGTAACATATACTTTTCCTGTGTTTGTCAAAAAAAGATGGCACCAAGAAATGTGTTAACTGTGGAAATTACATTATTATTACATAATTATGAACTAAAACTGTTAAAAACACTAATTTGATTGCTGTCCATCTGTACTCAACATATCAGATCATTAAAACATCTGGAAGTGTAATGTCATAAGGTTGTTCAGTGGTGACAATACTTATGATTTAAGTTAAACTCTTGCCTTTTGTGTGTTTTGCATAATGAGCGCTGATGAAGTCTAATGTGTTCATTATGTTTTCTACACTGTAAACTTTATTTGTTTTTATTAAAACAAATCACAATATATCTGCCTTCCTGTTTATGTGCTGGGGTAACAATAACAAAACCAATTTACCAACTTCTATAAAGTATGTAACTAATAGTAACATAAACAGGCACAATCTAATTTATACTGAAAGAATTCATGAGTCCTGTTACACAGCATGCCGCCTACAACATGTTTCCATGACACCACACAACTGCATGTCAGCAGCTTCATTCTCACTTTATAATAAATCACATTCTTGTCAAATCAATTCTTCTGTTTAGGTTCATGGTAGCAGCTAGATTTGTTCAGCCTTGTAAGCCAAATAGAGACGAATCTGTGTTTGATATGTGGACACAAAAGAGTATCTGAAGAAACATATTCACCTACAACCTCCCAATCTCCAGATGCTATACTGATCTTAACTGACACAATCATATTTTCACACTAATAAAGACAAAACTACTGAATGTAGTGCAGAGAGAGAGAGAGAGAGAAGACATACGTAACTAATGATTAATTTCATCATTGATTCCTATGTTGAAAAAAATGGTCAAAATTTGTTTTACTTTATTTCACTAGGATAATCTACTTAGTATAAATACTGATTTCTAAGTGGTCTGGGGTACATGTGTATATCAAAAACAAACAGTAACAACATTTGCAAAGGCCCCATGGTGGAGTCTTCAAAACGTTTGTTTAGTCCCACCAACAATCCAAAAACCAAACATAAAATTTACAATGATGTGAAGCTGAGAAACGCCTCCAACGTTATATTGGAGAAGCTGGAACCAGATTTGAAATTGGCAAATTACTTAAATGATTCGACAGTTATCAGAATTGTTGGCAAATGTTCTGTTGATCAACTAATCATTTATGCACTGTGATATATGACAATGCAAAACGCAACAACAATACTGCTTTGCCGTTGTTTGGCTCGGGAGCAAGATTATTTCTAACCGTGACGGTTGAAATGTGCTGAACAGAGCACTTAAAAAAGCAACTCTGAGAATATAAACTCATCGACATTTGGCTTGAACTATGATCTGCTCTGTGGGTAAATATTTTAGTCATCACATCATAGACTCTAGAGGGAAACCGGAGCCAATTAAGAACAGTGAGCGCTCTATTAAAATTAATCTTTTAGCACTCCCGAGTTTTGTGTTATCTTTGATGTGGTCCTAGTGGACTGAGCATCCGAATTAACAGCCACCAGCCTAAATTGCAGCAGTCATAATTGAAGCCAACTCCTTCTTTGATGTGACGTTTTGATGTTGACTGAGAATTTAGTTCCTAATGATTAATAAGACCATCATTAAAAGACGTGTATGACATTGCTGCTTTGGTGTTATTTTCAGCACACACACACACAGCACGGAGCAGTTACTCCTGAATGAAACATTGTCTTGACCAGCGTCTTCTTTGTTCCCCAGATCATCGCTCCCAGCCAATCATCTCAGTTCCAAAATATACACATTCAGCATATACTCTGCAGGGAGTGTGTAGTGGTGGAGATTTAGGGTCTAAACACAGATGGCTTTCATATGCTGTGCTTCAAAGAGATGGGGGCGGAGCCTTGGTTACCAAGGGAGATGGTACCTCAGACACAGACTGCTGGCTCATGAATATAAAGCAGGGAGGGGGGAGGGGGGTAACATGCGCTTCATGCGCATGTGTAAATGAACTGGTCCAGGTTTAGTAACATGACGTTGGCTAGAGGCCACAGGGAGACCCCCCTTTTTAAAATCCCATCAGCTCCAACTCACACTGAGCTTCATTTCCAGCTTGCGCTAGTTTAAAAAAACCTTCTTTTGGCATCTAATGCGAACAACCCCCACCCTACAACCTGCCGCCATCCCCATCAACACCCCCCCTTCCTTTACCCTTAAACTCCCCACCCCCTCTTCCTCAGTTATCCTTTGCAACCTCTCCTCATGTTGTAACTGCAGGTCAGATGGCCACACGAGATCTGACGACTGCAGCTGTAAAAACACAGTTATGAACATCTTCTTCAACACAGGATGGGAGGTTTGGGAATATTTTAGGGCAAATGCTCACAGAAGCTAGAATCAGAGAGTGTGATTTTTAACCACACAAAGGGTTATCTTCACTGCTTTGGTCCAGGCTGAAATATCTCAGCAACTATTTTAAGGATTTTGATGAAATTTGGTGAAAACTAATTGAAATTGAAGATCCCCAGAGGATAGATTGAAATTTCAGCTAGTGTACAAAAACCCTGCCAGTTAAACTTCACAAATAGGAAGCAAAATGTGTTAAGATTGATTGCTAATTTTTGTTTTCCAAGATATTTCTGAAGCTGTTTAACCATCATCCATAGTTTATTTATTCAAGTATATTAGTTTATTTTTTTAGCTATTAATCGATTATCAAAATGTGTGATAAATCTTCTGTCAATCCACTCTGTCAGCCACTTTGTCTTTGTTTTATTTTGGCCTTCACAGTTGAAATGTGCCGCAACACTGAATTCATTGTTACTGCACCATCAACAAAACACAGCACTATGCCTTGTTTCAGTCCTCACTGAAAGCCAATAGAAAGAGCCACAGAGGCCCTGCGGTGCAGGTGGGGTTGGAAAGGTGTCCAAAAAATACAAACAAGAGGGCTAAACAAATTGTGTTTTCCATTATGCAAGTCAGCAACACACACCCCAAGATGTCTGCATGCACACACACACACACTTACACACTTCCATACTCAAAATGTATGAGGCATGTAGCACTCGGGTACATCACGTTCTTAGCTTGTGAACATTAATTTTGGTGCTCTGTATTGCTCACAACTGGAGTCAACTTGTTCACAAGCCTATTTAGATAACACGAGAAGACACTTTGAAACCAGTTCAGCTGCAGAAGTTGACAAGAGCAGCTTGTTCAGGACACACTTAGCTAATGTCCTGCATAACTTTTTCTGACTTAACGGAAGAAGGGCAGATGGATTTACCATATGGCCGACAGGACCCATGCCGACTCTGTATCTCAACACACACACCCCCCGTCCTGCCATGTTCTTGTGTTTTTTTTTTTTTCTATCACTTTCAACTAAATCACAACAGCCGGAATTAGTGGTACATCAGAGGACACAAAGCCTTTGCATTTAATAGTTACTAATTGAAAAAGAGTAATGTGTGGCAGGTTCAAGCTTTAACAAGAACATAAATGAGCATACAAACTTTAACAAAGAGAGAGCCCTCTAAAATTAACTCGAAGGCACACTATTTTCTGTGTGTGTGTCTGTGTTGATACACAGTGTTGAGAGCATATAGGTGGGTGCAGCAGACATCTGTGTGTCTATGTGACAGAAATGCGTGGACGACTTGCAGACCAAGCAGACTGTCAAAGAGACAAAGATACACAGACTGAGAGTGAAACAGAGAAAGAGATACACCGAGAGGAATCCAGCGCTGCAGAGGGAGAGAGACAGTAAGGGTGGACTACAGCCCGCAGGGAGCAGACATCCAGAGCTCAGTGCTGACAAACTGACAGTTACCACCGGGCTCCAGGGCAGCGTTGTCCCCGGCATTGTCATGCAGACAGGATTCCTCCACCTAACAAGCCAAAACACTGCCAATGGAGCTACGTCGTGCCAGATATTTTCCAAAACCACATCAATATTTGTGCTATAGTGGAGACGACTGTTTGTTAATTTACAGTGTCCAAAAAGCAACTATACTTTTCCAACTAAATGGTGAAAGTGTACATCTTAATGATATTGAAAATGAGTTTTAAACAGTTGTTACGCAACACATTAAGTGCTATAATATAAAACACACATGAAAGATTGTTTCAAGCCAAACAAGTTAGCCAGTGACATGAAAATGAAGAATCTATCAGGCAAAAATTTAGGCTGGTAGCATTAAAAAGTATTTTTCAGTTTGGTGCAATTAATCAGAAATGTTGATGATTTTAGCTTTGTACATGTGCCACCACAAGATATCTTGCTGAATTTCCTATATTTGTTACGCAGCAGTGTTTTGGCCATACGTTTAGCGTGACACACATATAAAAGCTAAACTAGTAGAGAATCTCTTCCCATTTTTATGTGCACTTTTTACGTCACGGTGGTGTGTAAATGACCAAAGAAAAGGCTGCCAAGATACTGTATCTCTGAAGACGTGTTCTGCAGCAACATTCTGAGTTAAGATCTCTCTCTCTCTCTCTCTCTCTCTCTCTCTCATCGCTTGAATAATTCAGTCTCTCCAGAAAACGGTGGAGAGGAATGACGGAGGCAGAGGGGAGAAGAAGAAGAGAGGCTAGAAAAGGATAGAGTAAAGAAGAAGTAGAAGGCGAGGAGAAAGTCGTGATATATATTTAAATAAACCGAGTGGGCTTGAAGCATTGTCTTCTTTCTTTGTTCTTTTATCAATCTTTCACATTCAGAATATACAATATTCTGCTTTCATTAACTTCAGATTTCCTCTCCTCTTTCATTATTGTAGAACTGTGATATAGCAACTGCCATTACAAACAAATGAGTTCCTCTTGTTTTACAGTTTCTCTGCAGGAGATACAATGGCAAGAAATCTAATTACATTTAAATGACAAATTCCTTGTTTTTTGTTCAGCCCCTCCTCCCTTGGTGTACCTGCCTCCTTCGCATCCCTTTTTTCTGACTTAACATTCATTCCTCTTTTCATCCCTTCCCTTCTGTCCATCATCTTTACTTCCTCCCCTATCTGATCTTTCAATTCCGTTGGCACTAAAGCTGTCATATGGGGATGCATTTTAAGTAGCTCTGTGTGCCAGGCCACCACTACCAACACCCATGAGTGCACAGACACACTTCCACACACACACACACACACACACACACACACACACACATACACACACACACACACACACACACGGACACACACACACACACACACACACACACACAAACACAGACACAGACACAAATGACCTCTCTTATCTTGTCTCCTTTCGTCCCTTACTGATTAACACCAGACACACACTTCTTCCGGACATTTTAATTAGAGCAGAAAGGACACACACGCACGGTATCAGTGGCTTGTTCTTTCACACTCGTGCTCAAGGCTGCTTTAGACAATCTCAGATCTGTCCTTTCTATCCGACCATAATGCCGGTAATAGTTATTATCTAATTGGCTATGGGCTTTACTTGCTGCATGTAGGCTTTGTAACCCAGCAAATCTCTCTGTCCTGAGACCTGTGCGCCGTACTCAGGGTTCATTCGTGGCGATGACTTGTGTGTGATCTGTAATTGATTCTGGTTTCGTCTCCACCTCCTCTCTGGACAATAACTGACCACTGTATGAGTTCGTGTAATACCAGCAAAACTATTTTCACTTATTATCTGCTGCACACACACTCCTGTTGCACAGTGAGTTCAATCTAGGAGGAACAGTGAAAGATTGTGGAGTAGCTCAGCTAATTTGAAGTAGCAATCATGATTTGGTAAAAAAATAAAATAAAATCCACAAATTTGTGTTTAGAGGGAAAACAAATAAAAGAATAAAAATAAGATAAGAGAAGATACACATTGGCATCAAGAGGGTTGTGGCAAATTGGAAAATCAAAACTACACTTAAAGTACCAAAAGTAAAAGTACTCATTATGCAGAATGGCCCATTTCGGAATAATGTCTATTATAATACCGGATTATAATTATTGATTCACTATAAGGCAAAAGTGTGTAAATTTATGACAAATGGCCACACATGAAGGCAGATCCTGGAAGGTATTCATAGTCCTGCACTCGGTTGTAAACATAAAAAAAAATACAGAGCATGAGAGAGAAGCTGAAACTCTGCTGACTGTCCTCTAACCTCTGCACAGCTGACCAATCACAACATGTAATCGGATGCAGCTCCCCCTAATCCGACATCAGAGAGGGGTGGAGGGTGGGGTATTGAGAAGCTGTTCGACCATCAGACAAGCAGTTCTAACTGAGTGTACTGTCAGCTTCAGCGAGAGGAAAAGTGGAAAGTGATATCTTCAAATGGGAGTAGTACGGATGTAAATTTGACCAAACCAAGCCTATACATGACAATTCCAAAGTGCCTTTTTGTTTTCTATAAAACTATTTTTTGGGGCATTTCTTTCCATTGGATAAGACAACACAGATGTAGACAGGAAACCAGGGAAGATGGAGAGGGGTATGACATGCAACACAGGCTCTCGGCTGGATGCAAACCGTGGACATTGCAGTTATATGCGCACTAACCATCAGGAGGCCCAGGGAGAACTATGTGATGTATGAAAACATTATGTAACAATATCCACTTATATAAAGGTCTGCAACTAGCAATCATTTCCATTATCAATTAATCTGCTCATTATTTTCTTGATTAAACCATTTATTGTTTTGTCTTTAGAATAAAAACGATAAATTAAATATCAAATAAGTTGCCAGTTCATCTTCTGTCCAACAACTAACCTATTGACTGACTAATTGTTGTGGCTTTACTTTTATATAATTAATAGTGTTAAATAAAATCCAGTTTAAAATGCTGTGTTTGTTCTTAAAGAACACATATGGAAGATGTCTGGTGGTGATGACGCAGAGCTACTCGAGCTCATCCGTTGGGTGCGGGGGTTGGGAACCATTGCTATAACAGATTATCTGACCCCGGACAAGTCAGCAGGGCTGAGAGGCAGCTGGACGTGAGAAGATGGAAGAAGAGAAAACTGATAAACGCCCCTGAGAAGAGCCATCACCAAGTACATACATTTCCATGTAGAGTACTTACATCGCTGCTGCCCTGTCCTCCAGGTTCAATCATGTAGGTGTGATTGCCATCGAAAAACATCCCACTGAAGAAGAGAGAGAGGCGGGGAGGGGAGAGATGAGAGCACATATCAACGCCAGTTGCTGTTCTTTTATTCATCACTAAATGGCATAATGCATCTGAATTCAACTCCTCCTCAGCTATCAGTGTGATAGATTAGCTATTTCAGTGCTTGCCCAAAGGGGGTTATTGTATTATTGGAGCATTTGTTAGAATAATAATTTTAATGCACTCTTACAATGTGCAGTTTTGGAGCAAAATCTTCTGCTGTCCTGACTGCTGTATTTGGCATATGCACAGCACAGAGATGGAGGATAACGTGAAACAAAAGGTCATCCAATCATCTGAGAGATTTCCCCCCACACAGCATAACTTAAAGGTCACCTAAAGATTTTGTCTCTGGAACAATCACTAGGAGTTTGAACTGGTTGACCACAAGTTGCAATGACTAAGACGTCTCTGAAAGGGGTGCACTTTAGCATAAAATCTGTGCAAATCCTGATGATCCTCTCTAACATTTATTGAAAGAAGTAATGACGTGAACTTTCACTCACTGTGCACTTAAAAACTCTAAATACATTCATCCCATAAAGGTAGGAGAGAAAGAGGCCACGACACACACACACACATCATTTTGACCGTGCAATCATTTTAAAAAGTCAGAGATCAATTTCTCATTTAGCAGCCAGTTGAAGGTCTCCTTGTCTCCGCATGCGCATGTGCACAAAAAAAGACATCATCTGTTAATTAACTTTATCTAAAGCTTTTAGGAGATTGGTCGGGTCAAACTGTGAAGTCAGGAGGTCAAACACTGCATGAACACACACACATCTGTCTTTCTCTTCCAACTGTCTCTACCTTTTCTGGCCATCAATACACAGAAATCACCTTCAACACACTCTTGATCCTGGACCAACATCGCACTTACAGCAGATTACACGCACGCAAAAAATGGTCACACACAGGTCAAGTGTTTCATTATCCCTGCATTTTGTTATATTAGTATGGAGCAGAAGGATGTTAGATTGTAACAAACACTGCGCATTCTGCTATGAAACACAATGAATTCACAATTCTTGTTTTCTAAATTTTAACGGTGCAGAAAAAAAATTTTCAGCTTCTTTCCATGAGTGATGGTATCCCACATGAACACACTTTCTGCCAAAGTTAGAACAGCTTTTGGTTATTTCACATGAGAAATGTATGTGATGTCACACACTAAAGTGCACCAAGAGTTTTATAGTGAGTTTCACCTGATTGATTAGCTGTCTGCACACAACTTTACTGTTTTTGGTTCACTCTCACATCACGTGTTTCCAGCCACAGCAGGCAGAGAAAATCTCTAAAAACCCACTGTACACTCCCTGCTTAGCACCAAGAGCCAGATATTTCTCTCCAGAGTTGGTAGAGACCAAAATCAGAGCTAAAAGGAGAGGCCAGAAACATGACTCCAAATAACTGATAATGTTGAACTGTAACTTCTAGATGTGTAAATAAGCAACTCACTAGTTTACCATATGAACACATTTCACATAATGTTGGGACTGGTGGCAGCATCCAAAGTGTCCCATTGTTGTTCTGAATTGAACTTGCAGCATTTCAACTTATTGGTTTCCGGGAAATGAGAAGGCAAAGTGTTCAGGCTGATAACTTCTGAATCAGTATGAGGATATACAGTTAATATTGCACTGCAGTATAGTTTCTGTGTGTGTTTGTGTATATGAGAAAGACACAGAAAGAGAGGTGAGCAGGATGTATATTATGGTAAATACCTGACTCAGCATAAGGGAAATACTCTCCCTCTAATGTCTAACCCCCGGACACCACTATGCACTCCCTTAACTCCCTCCCTCTCACTGTCTCTCTCTCACATACACACACAGACACACAAATAAGTGTTTGCAGGGCATACTATGGGTGTGTCTCGGTCTCCTTTATAATGTCACCTTGTGTATTTCTTTCCACATTAAGAAAATCAGGAATGAAAACCCCCAAATCTGAGATTTCAATCAAAGAAATTCTACATCCAATAATGATATTACTACTACAATGTCTAATATTACTACACTAAATATTAAAAATAAGCATGACAGCAGTATTCTATTATGTTGCACTAACATTTGGTCTAATTAGTAGTCACACATCAAGCTTTAGCCATTCTAGAAATCTGTAGGAAACACTTGTCTCTCACATTATATCCTATTCGGTCCTGTATATGAGACTGTACTGCATGTGCAACACATTTACCTTGTTTGGGTTTCACTAATTCATGACCTACTTTTCATTATTTTGTGGGGCCCATAACATAATTTGCTGTGCTGACAAACACGTTGTCACATTCACATGAAATATGCAAACGTTATTCAAAGTCTGCGCTTAGTTTATCTTAATCAGCAAGCATCAATCTGATTTCTTTAATGATAATTTACTTCTCTGCACTGCTTGTTTGGTTTATTCAATCTGACATTATGTTGAAGAAAGACGTATTGGATTGAATCGAGCTTTGATAAGGCGTAATGGGTCGAGAGTGAGTAATAATGCTTTCAGAAACAACTGAAAGGGATAATCTGATGAAATAGTGTGAACCGTCATCAATGTGCAGATATGAATGGTGTTATGTACTCTCTAATGTTGTAACAAAAGACTTCATGAAGCTTAGATCTCTCCATTGCCACAAGTTAAACCTTAAATTTACATCCCAAATCAGAGCTGTTCTACCACACAAGCCCTTCTTTTTCTTATCATTCATTCAATATAAAAATGTCCAGTCATTCCAACAAAACACTAACATGATGAATCACACCACTAATATTAGGATTGCTGTTAATGAATGAGCAGTAGATCAGACTGACAAAGAGCTTATTCTAGCACTGTTTTCCTTGCTTGTTTAGAGTGCTACAAATTCAGCGTACTTCATTTTTTTTCAATTACTTTTTAAGACACCTAAATAATTAATGTAAAAAAAAACAGCGTGTGCAAAATATACTGTACGGTGTGTTTAAACAGTGTGGGTTTCTCGTCTTATGTTCACAGTTTTGGGGAAATGCTGTTTCCTTTCAGGAAATGTGTGTAAACAATTGTGAAAATCTGTAATACATGCACATGTGTTGTGCTTAACTATTCACAGGTGCCTTTCTATCCAAGTGTAGTATTGTCCACACACTTGAGTACCACGTAATGCATTACAGTAAACACACACACAATCACTCATATACTAACTCATGCATATAAAGCATACATGTATTCCTCCCAGCAGGTTTTGTTTTTGACCCTTCTCTCTTCAACAGAGTGGAGTTTTTAGAAATACCAACGCCAGGAAGAGAAGAGAATGGAAGAAGAGAAGACGTCTGAGCAGCACCTGTCTGTGTGAATGATAACCTGTGTAACAAAAAATGCAGACAGACAGAGAAGGGATCGCTAAAGCTAATTACATTGACCTAATGGATAAATGGGAGCAAGGCCCAGGAACCTGGAGACACAGAGGCAGCAATGTTGGCTGAGAACCACGCACATTCACACACACATATATAAAGTCACACACACATAATGTTTGTACTTACTGCAATCCATGACACGTCGAGAGAGCCACAAAGGAGTGAGGAATGTCTCTGACCTTCCCCTGATAGTAGCAGTGCTCTCCTCCCTGAGAGCAAAACACAAACACCCACAGATTAACATCACACACATGGTTGCCTCCTAAAATGTCTCACACACTCAAACAGAGAGTGAAATATATTTCGTTATCACATTCCATCAGGAAATGAGTTCAGAGCGATCAATCACGCAGAATTCATTTGCTAACACACACAAGTGCGATCTGGTGTGTGTGTATGTACATGTACTGTATGTCTGTGTGGTACTTTGGACTCTGAGCTTTACCCATTCACTTCCGTCCATCTGTGTGTTAGCTGCTCTGTGACTCCTTCTATCCCGGCTTCTACCTACTAGGAGGCCACAGCATCGGTGACTCGTAAAGGTTTTTCCATCTCTGTCGTGACTCGCCGTCAGCCACTCATACTTGCTATCTGTCAATCTCTCTATGTGTGTGTGTGTGTGTGTGTGTGTGTGTGCTGAGTGGGTTTCTTCCCCTCACTGCGAACGTAAACACACATTTATTTTCTATAGACGTGCATGATGTCTAAGTGTCTAAGTGCTCTGCAGGCCATCTCTTCCTGGTCCATTTCTCGCTGCCTAACAGCCATTAGGCAGGAAGCCGGTCTCCCTGTGGAAACGTAGCTTTTATCAGAGGATCAATTTCTGCTCTACAGTCTGATGCTGCGCACAGCAACGCACTCCTTCACCCACTTACTCACCCACTTCTACCTCCAGCTCTCATTCTCCGTGGACTTCATCCCAATCCACAGTTGTGTTATGGGTTTGTGTTAGGATGCATGTATGTGTTTGTTGTTGTTGTTGTTGTTAAACTACATGGCCAAGGATATGTTAAAACCTATTCAGTCACAAGAGTACCAGCGACGTCGGCCCCTGATTATGGGTTTTCCAGTTTATCCCAAAAGTGTTGAATGGGTTTAAGGTCAGGACTCTGTGCACACCCGCCAGAATCTTCCGCTCTAAACTTTGAAAACTATTTCTTTATTGATCTCGTCTTTACATTTTGAATGATTCCCCACACTGTTCCCATGAAGTTGGAAGCGTACTGTCTAAATATTACTGTATGCTGTAGCGTCAAGATTAGAGAAGAAGAAGAAGTATTAGACATTTTAGGAAATACGCTCATGCACTTTCTCGTCAGGAGTTAGATGATAAACTAAACTAAATTTGCCTAAGAGCACATCTAAAGCTCATTCATTAGATCTTGTTTGGAGTCTTGACCTGAACAACCAGTGTAGACTCCAGAAAGTTTCTCTGTTGACGGCTGTTTTTACACTTTCTTTTTTTCAATGGATTAAGCAAAGAAGCTTTACTGGAAGGTGGGGTTTTGTTACTTTAAGACAACTTTTCTATTTTTTAAGCTAAGCTAACCATCTCAGTGGCTGTATTTTGTGACAACTCAGCAAGAAAGTGAATATGTGTATTTCCCAAAATGGCAAAATATTCCCTTAATTGGAACTAAGTGACTGAGCTCAAACCATGGATAACTTTTTAATTACACAACATTATGTGGACAGGCCAATTAGGGTTCTGGAGAACTGATGAGGTAAAAAGGGCTCCTCATAAATAAATAGTAATACAAATGTAACGCATTAATTGTTATTGAATTATAGGAGTGAAATTGCGTCAGTGATGCTGAGTTTGATTTGAGTTTGTTTTGTTGTTCTTGAGGTTTACGGTTCTCTACTCTCTCTCACTCTCACTCTCTCTCAGTCCCAGTTATGTCACTCTATTATATCTATTATTTCTGAGTCTAATTCTTATAAGATGAAGGAAACAAGCTATGAGCTCGAGACCAGAGGCATGTATAAAACTAACTCGGACTTTCTCTAACTCTCGATCCATAATATCACATTCAAGATGGCCAGAACTGACCAATAAGACAAACTAAATCATAGCTAACAGCAGTGCATTATAATGGCAGAGAGAGATGGGGGCAAAAGAAGTTCAACCTAAATCAGTCATAAGGCAGGAAGATAAACCAAAATGGAGGTACAGATGAAGAGAGAGAGAGGATGGGTAAAGAGACGTAAAGCAAGCGTGAGATGAAGAGACAGAGAGGGCTATTTATAAGTGGTGCTGTGCTCTACTATCCCAGCGTCTCTCCTCCCCCTGTTGCCCTGAACCTTCTGCTCTACTTCTCATCAAAGCAAGAAACACCCAAAACCCAGCACCATGGGTACATCCTCTGTGTGTGTGTGTGTGTTGCAAAATTGGTCTGAGCTGTGATCTCCTTGGACCCATATAAGAGTAATTAATCATTTAATTTGGACATCACAATGTACAATGAAAAGGGTCAGACAGTTGGTAAACAAGTAGGACACTGCCCTCTGAATGTCAGTGAAAGTTTGAGCATGGCAATTAGATGAATTAGATAAATGAATAAGGGATACATACACTACCGTTCAAAAGTTTGGGGTCACATTGAAATGTCCTTATTTTTGAAGGAAAAGCACTGTACTTTTCAATGAAGATGACTTTAAACTAGTCTTAACTTTAAAGAAATAC
>JAVQJD010092991.1:0-14508 GCA_036023655.1 Nannoperca australis
AATTGCTGTAATACATGTAGAGGGTTTGTTTTATTCTGTACTTATATTTGCCAGGTGTGCAAACTTGATTTTAAATTGTATGCGATCGAAAAAGTACCTTTTTTGCAAATTGGTTGGTGTTGCACTCTTGCATAAACCACACGGTGGACACTGATGCACCTTGGAGGAGGGGCTGCCTTGTGCAAACTTGCCAATGCAGTATTCCTATTTTCTCTGAGATTAAACATAAACAACGTTTTTAGATGTTATTTCTGTATAAAACTCTGTATGAGTGTTTGCGCTGTCTTTACTGTCTACTGGTGTTACTTTGCAGAAACAAATGCTGCTGTCACAGACCCTGACGCCGAAGGAATAGAATACATTGACGAAAAAGTGGATGGAGAGAACAACAACATTGACAGGGACGAGGAAACAAAGTCGGAAGTGGATGTGGACAGTGACAAGGAAAGCGAGGAAGACCCAGGCGCGCTGCACATCAACAGAGTCAACTTGAGGAGGGGTCCCAGAGAAAATGAGAGAGCACGTCTGAGAGTCTGCGTGGAGATCACACACCCTGCACTCAAGCTTCCTGCCTATCGAACCTGGACAGGTAAGCGTGCAGAATGCAGTCTGGTACTTAAATGTCATTTTTAAAGATGCATGCACATTCATACATCATAAAGCAAAACCTCACTAGGGCGATGAAATGTTATTGGTGAAATGAAGGTTTACCCAACAGGAAGTTTGGTCATGTTTTGTTTTTCAACTTCTGTTTTCTCTTTCAGAGCCCAGTGAGGACATTTCATCGTCTGCATGAGAGCTCTGGTGCATGCAACACTGTCGATTTATGTCATACATCCCATATAATATATCTAATATATATTCTCTATATCTAGAGTAAATATAAAGTAGTATTTCTAAGATATCCAACTGTATTTGGTTTTTCTTTCAACATTTTTGGTCTTTATTTATTACTTTATTACTTTAGGTTCTTAATCTTAATCTATCGTTGCTTTTTTTCCCCAACTCCATGATTTTTACAAAATATTTTTCTACCAAGAATTTTACAATAACAATCCAGTTCTGTGGGTTTTATTTCTAAAACTGCATTGGAAAATAAAATCTAAATACATTTTTTGGAGAGCTGTTTCTTTGGATTTTGTTTTTGTCTACAAAAATGAGTCAACAGGCAAAGTCACTGTGGTTTTCTTCTGCTCAGTGTTCTGATACCTGTTGTTGGTCAACTGCTGAAATAAGTTGTCATTTTAAAATATACTTCTGTTTTTTTGCACTCTGACCACAGGAATGTCACTTCACTGAGCTGAGCAGAAGAGGTGCTGCGTGGTTGAACTGAGTAATTAAGATGATGTTTAGTTTAGAGCTTCCTTCTTTCTGACACATACAGACATTATTCCGTTACATTATAGAGCCAGCACTTCTACCATGGCTGTGCAATGTCCACAACTGGAAACATACATATGTTACATACATCATACTTTTTACTTCCGTGTCACACTCTACATGTTTAGTACATGGCATATTGTAGGCTACATGACCAATAAAAACCATCATGAACATATCATTTGAAACTAAATTATAGCCTAAATAAAAACTTGATGATTCTACATCTGATATGACAGGAAAGGGTGTATACAAATAGCCTATTGACTAAATAATGATTAAAAATAACAACATATTCTGGTAAAGATAGAATACCACATCAAGTAAGGCTGTAAAAGTAAAACCTCTTAATTTGTTGAACTGAAAAGGGGTGTGTTTTATTGTACTGGGTCTTAACTGATCAAGGGACGTAAAAATGCATAACGGTCCTAATGACATGACATGTTATCAGATAGGAGCTGCTGGTGTTTTTCCACCATGGTCGTTACTAACGTAGGAAACGTGTTTGTGAGTAAGCAGACCCTTTTTTCAAATACCATGTCACTCACAAACCACCACACGCACCGCTCTGCGCACATCCGCAAACTCTGCAACACGTAGGCTTGATGCACCGGCGACTCAGCTGTGGTAATCACCCTCTTCCTCGTGAAGAGACACCGGACATATGTCAGTACACGGAACTGAACCGTGACTGGCAGCGGAGGTGGCGTTTGGGTTGAGCTTGAGCGGCTTGCTGGCGAGTTTCTGATTAATCCTGAGTGGGAAAATTAAACTGACAGGCTGGTGTGATCTGTCAACACTGTCACTTCTAGAGGAAATTAAATCAGATGGTCAGAGAGTCAGGGAGGAGGAGGTTTTGAAGATGGACCCCGACAGTCCCGTTGCCAGGGTGGAGAGGACTTTGTGGACATTTTGGGTGAGCTGCTGCATCATCTACAACCAAACGTGTCGGCCTAAAGAGATAACTGCTTTAATTTTAATGTTAGAGGCAGTGAAATGTGGATGTAAAGTCTTCCTGTGTCTGTGCACCTCTCTCTCTCTCTCTCTCTCTCTCTCTCTCTCTCTCTCTCACATTGGCTACTGTAAAGTAAGCGAATGTCTCTCTCTCCACTCCCCTCGCTCTCTCTCCCTCCTGTTTTTTGTGTGGTTGTGTGTGCTTCCTTGTTCTCACACACACACACACTAGTTTGGTTAAATTATTTGTGTTGAGTTTAAAAGTACTTTCAGGAATTTCCATTTAACCCATGGACCCGTTTATAAACCATTCACTTATTAATGGACATTTTATATTTACTTAAATGCTGAATTGCAAACTTGCCTGTAGACAAATTGCAAATTTTTGCATGTTCAACTGATCTGTTGTACACTGATTTAATGAGTCTAGCTTATTGCATTTATTTGGAATTGGTTACTCGTTGGTTTAACAAGTGAACACTATCTGTATGTTTAGCATATTTCAGCTATTGGTTTTTTGTTTTTACTGACACATCTTTGTGGTTTAGCTTCGCTGTCACTGCTCTTACCAACCTTGTTTCCAGTTGCAGAAGTAAGCTGTTAATAATACAGGTCTGATAAAACACACAATTTGCTCGCCTGATCAGCCTGAATTGCCATTTTGTTTCACCTCTGTTTGCTAAGCAGATTCAGAGGTTTGAAAACAGGCTAACTGTACGCTACCTGCCCAGCTCCAAACAGCAGACAAAGTTAGCAACTGCACCAAACTCAAAGACACATTGACGGACCTTGTTTTGTGTATAGCATTGCAATGATATAACAGGAAAGGGCCTTCCTCAAACTGTTGCTGCAAAGCTGGGAGGACACAATTGTGTAAATAGCGTTGTATGTTGTAACATCAAGATTTTCCCTAACTGGAGCTAAGAGACCTATCCCAAACTATAAGTATAGAGAGGTATATGAACAGGTGTGTCCAAATACTTTTTGGCCATATATTTATGACATTTGGTGTCTCTGCCAGCTGGATTTCCGATACTTCTGGTGCAGCTAAATGACAAAGATTACAAACATTTCCATTACATTAATTGTTAAATCGTACAAATGTAGAGACAAAGTGATACTTATATATATATATATATATATATATATATATATAGCTCATCCTCATGCGCAATGAGGATGTAGCAAATTGCACAAGACAAAATAAATAAAAAATGAAAACATGCATTGAACAAATGTTGATCAATCGATAACAAATAAGTCAAAATGCCTCCCTTTCCTTCTCTCCATCTTGTTCTCAGAGCTATGTAACCGGAGCTGTGAACAGATTCCTCAACAACATTGGCAATGACCCAAACTCCATCCAGGTACCTGCAGATGACAATGAGTCTGCTAACTCTGGCCACGCAGAGGGTGACGCTAGTGGAAGCGGAGTCAATGAGGAAGAGCCTGTTGCGACAGTCTCTCTGGCTGGCTTATCTCGGCCAATCGTTGCCTGGGACCGTTGCACTACAGACATCAACTTGGGGCCTGATGAAGAAAGCATGCAGTACAAAACCCAACTGAGCAGTTGCCATGAGAGCAGAGCTTCTGAGGAAGGTGAGGGCAGTAGAGGGGAACAGTTCAAACAAACAGTAAGTAAAGAAGCCCGGCTGCTTGTCGCTAAAGATGCAAAAGAAGACGAATTGCAAACTGAAGGAGGAGATGAGATGCCGGAGAATGATGAGTATGAAGAACATGTGAACACCTGGTCACTAAGACTTACAGGTGATGCAATGAATGAATACATAGAGAAAAGTGAAAGAAAAGCTGGTGCTGAGGAGGAGACTGAGAGGGCAATGACACTGGATGTTCATCAAAATGTGGATGACACCATGACAAAGATCAAAGTAGAGGAAGTAGACATTAAAATGCAGCATGAAGATGAACAGGTTGTGGAGCCAGAAGACCTTGAGGTAAAATTGTGCACAATCACAGTTCTGAGTCTAGAAGAGGATAACATGCACAAAGAAGAGGCAGCTACAACGGTGATGGATGAGGATGTAGAAAACAGTGATGGTGTGTTACTGCTGGCCTCTGAAAATGAAAAGAAGTCTGAAGGGGGAGCAAGACAAGTTGAAAATCTGCTCTTAGTCGGTGAAGAGTTGTCAGGTGATGACAGAGATTTCAAGGGAGACCCAGGTTTTACTTCACTGCATGCTGACGTACAAATGGCCTATGACACAGGTTGCATTGCGCATGAGGATGAGCTAATTGTTGTTGGTAAAGAGCGTGTGACAGTTGATAGAAGTGAAAGTGAAAAAGCTGAGGATGCAAAAGGGAAGGAGGAAGAGAGCACGCTGGATGAGAGGGAGCAGGGCGGTGTCATTGAGGAAGACGTGAAAGAGGCTGAAGACAACCAGACAATAGATGAGGTGCCGGAGCAGGAAGACAACATCAAAACAGTGACAGAAGACAGTCAAGAAGAAGACATTTTAACTGGACATGTTACATGCAGCAAAGAAGCCGTGCAGACAACAGACATTTCAGCAGATGAGAGGTTTGTTGATAAAGATCAAGTAGAAGAGAAGAGGCTATCCGGTGAAGTAGGAAACAAAGAAAGTTACATGGAAATCGCATGTACTACCACCTCAGTTACAGTAAAACCTGATGGCGAGAATGGGCAGGAAATAAGTGAAGAGTTTAAAAATATTCCCCAGGGAATATGCGAAGGCCAGCTTGTTGTGTCGCAGGAGCTAAATTCTCCAACATGTGAGGAAACACAAGAGGGAGTTCCTGAATACAACAATGAGTCTGGGCCAGATGAAAATACAACACAAAGGTTCCTGGAAGTAGGTAAATACAAGGAAACCCAGACCACCCAATTACCAGAAGAGGCGGAGAGCAAAGAGACGGAGAGCCTTCAAAACAGTGGCTGTAGCACTGGAGCTGACGATTTACTGGTGAGGGAGCATATGGAAGAGGAACCAGAAAGCTCAGAAGATATGAAAAATAGCTTTGATTTGGTTGTGGAGGACGACGCTGGAATACTGCACCTTACTGATGCTGAATCGCCACAAGAAACAGAGAAACCACTTTCTGAACCAGCAATTCCACAGTCCGGACTTTTGTTTGATGAAGAGAAAGGAGAATTATCGGTTGACTCAATGAAGACGGTGATCAAACAATCAGAGAAGGAATTTGAGACAGAGGTTGGCTTAACAGATGAGACTGATAAAACAACAAAAGAGCTGCAAGGTGGGACTGAGGAGCTTTTGGTTGAATTTGAGATGGATGAAGGCTCATGTGATTCCAAAGAAGCTGATGCTGCTGACCGTGAGACAACAGGAGCCGCTGTAACAGAAGTTGTGGCTGGATTTTCTGATGAAACTTCAAAATGCCTTGAAGTACAGAAGATGTCCGAGACAAGATTCCTTCAGGAGTCGGTAGACGCCAATAACTCAGAGCAAAACAGCAACAGGACACTTAGTTTACTAGAAGACATAAGTGAATTTGGACCCATGAAACAGTCGGGTGAGATTGAGTTGACATTTCTTGAAGATAGTTCTGTAGAAATGCAAGATGCAGGGATAGATATGGAAGAAACTCAATATGACGCCGAGGTGGAGTCAGCAGAAGACAAAATGTCAAACAAAAATGAGATGGACATTTTAAATTTGCAGGTAGCAGGAATGGCAGCTGGGCTAGCAACAGAAAACGACAAAAAAGAAAATACTTGGACAAAAAATGAACTATCAGAAGAAGCAAATGTGACAAAGTCAGAAGGCAGTTGTGCTGAAGAAACAGTTTGCTCAATCAGTGAACGTCAAGATGTGATTGATGAAGAAACCCTTGACTTGTGGATACAGACGGCGTTGTCAGAGGACACTGATGGCAGAAAACAACAGGAAGGGCCTGAGCCTGGACTACAAGTGGACATAGAAATAGAGCCGTCAAAAGAGGAACAAGATGAAATCTCATCAGTGCAGACAGAGAAGAATAAAGAGTCAAATTCTGGGGATTCTGAATTAGTGAGTGACACAGAAATATCTTCATCAACAGTAGAGTCTGGCTTTTTGGACCAGTCTCTCAGTGAATGGGGTACACAAAACAGTGAAACTCAGCTACCCAACTCAGCTAGCACTGGGTCATTTCAAGGCATAGATGACATATTGGCTAACATGTCTGAATCAGCAGACATTTCTGAATTGTCTACACAACAATCTAACTCTAGATCTCCGGATGAATTGATGGAGGAAACAGCTGAGACAGGGCAATCGTATCTCAAAGAGGAGGAATCAATCACAGGATTTCACCCTGATTCAGGGGTTACATTGTCAGAGGCTGGACATCTTAATCAGGAATCAGAGAAATCACAAGAAGAGACCGATGCTGAGGTAACAGACCTGGCATGGAAAACTGTCTGGAAAGACACTGAAGAAGCAGACATTAAGTCACTGACCGAGATGAGCGCTCATTTCAAAGTGGAGGAAACAAAAGTTGAAGATAAGCCTCTTGAGATAATGATGTGTTATTCTCCAGATGGAATCACACACACTGAGTCGGGACGATCTAGAAGTGGCTCTGACGCTTCGTCAGAGGAGAGAATTCTGTCGACAGAACCCGGTTCACACGGTGACACCTGCACCGATTCTGAGGAGTTATTGAAGTTGCCCTCGTTGGACAAACCACAGCCGGGATGGTCAGAAGATGTGTCTGATATGTTACCTGGACTCAACAGCGCTGAGGTGCCGACGACAGAGTCTGAAGACCAGATGGAGGTATTGTTTCTAAAATAACACATTTAACCATAAATAAAATCAGACAGAATTTACAGAGATGGTGTGAATTCAGTGTGAATTTGATCACTGCAGGTGGACACCTCTGCGCTGGACTTTACTGCACAAAGGTCAAGAATTGCTGTTAAAAACCCTCGTGCAAGGCCACCCAAAGATCCGCGCTCCCTGCTACATAAGCCCTCAGTGGATCCCACACCCTCTTCACATCTGCCAGTTAAAGTCCCTGCAGGTGTGCCTATGGGAGGCTTGGGCATTGGAATAAAACTGCCTGGTATGTCACTTACGACACATGGAAAGCCACCACTTTGAGTCTTTCATGTCAAGTTATTTTTCATAATCTGTAACATTCTGCACTTTTTTTAGGGCTTGGTGCAGGTTTTCCTGTTTTAAAAAAGACACAACGGGTGGTGAGAGATGAAATTAACCAGGAAACCATCTCACAGGTACTACTAAAAGTCTGTCACTTATCTCTTATGTTGAGATATGTACATTTCTAAAATGTCACAATATAAACAGGAACCTGAGACAAAGCCAGAGGAGAAGAGTGATTCTCCCAAACAAGCTGAGGCACAACAAAAACCTAAATGGATGCCACCAAGGGGACATCCAGGGTAAAGTCAAGTCTAAGAGTAATCATACCATTATATTCAGCATATTCTGTTCTTGTGCATCATTTTCTGCTGTTTTTTGTGTCTCCCCAGATTTGGAAATCCACTTATGTCCGAGCTGAAGACCAAACTGAAGAAAACCACAAAAGAGTGAGAAGAATGAAAATGCTTTGTGTGAATATCTGAATATAATATACAAATGGCTTTATTTTTGGTGTATTTATCAAACTGAATACAGTGATAAAATGTTCATTGTGTCAATTCCTTGCCCTATGTTTAATTTTTGTAATAAAGATTAACTGGAAAAAGCAATGGTCTTTTCTTATACAAAAAGTGTCCATACCTGGCTTTGTTGTGTTCTTTGCACACACAATCACAGCGTCAAATCTCAATCAGCAAAACAAACACACAGTTTAACATTTTTCTGACAAACACTATGACTGTGAAGGCTATACTCACATCATTTTCATACTCATACAGTGGGTTGTTGCTCTCTGTATGGAAACGTGTATTTGTTGTGCTTTTCCACTCAGTTATATAGGTCTTTTCCTTTAATTTGCCACCCACAATATTACAATAAATCACTATTAAGTTTAAGTTTTCTGAAGTGTTTTTGTTATGTTATGTGTTAAGTGTATTAATATTATAATGTTCGTATTAATGTTAGTATCAGTGTTATTACACTGAACAAAAACAAAACCTAAAATGTATAAAGTGATTTGAAAATAGAGAAAGGAAGTGGAATTATTAGAATTGTGATAGAGTATTTTGAACCTTGCAACGGTTTGTCTACACAATAGGTGGCAGTATTGCTCCATGTGTATACGGCACTCGCTGTAAAACCCATGAAGAAGTGCCTTTCTTCTGTGATTGGTTGGAATTATCCAATGAGCGTGAGGTAAAGCTTAGCTGACATTTGAACCAAAGCGGCGCTCCTGTGGTGGTGATCTCATGAACGTTTCGATGTTGTTTGAAACTCAGTTGAAGTCAGTGGAGAAGAGTTTCACTTAGCAGTCTTAAGAAACTATTTTAAATATTTATACAGACGTATATCCCCACCAAGACGTGCCCGTTAAGATAGGTAAGTCGAAGTTGTTTCTGTTCAACTAACTAACGTTATCAAGCATTAGCTTAACACAACATCATCAATGTTTTTTTTCTGCCTTGTTGTGAAACCTATATGTTACCTGCACCGTATGTGATCCTTCTCTGTTGGCTCAAATTGCAGTGTTATTGTGTCTTGTTAACCTCTAGCTAATTTGTTTTCGGCCGAACTAAACTAAAAGTAAATAGATGTTCATTAACTACTGTGATCCTCATGTAGTACTGTCAGTGCTAAATTACATGACGGAAATGGAGGACACTGCTCAGTAGTCATCAGTTGACTTTATTTAATTATTAACAGTGTTTTGTGTTTTCATTTGTCTTACATTGCTACTTTTAGTAACTAGTTTGTATTTTTGTCAAGGTACGTTAGTTTGTGCTTCAAATGCCATAAACGTAATCCAGTGGTGAAACCATTTGGAGGTCAGAGTTGACAGTAACTGTGGCATATTGATACAATCTAAAGTTTTTGCATTCATTTAATTATTTAATCCACAGGCTGCAGACGGAGAATCTGAGAAGACACCTGAAAAAGATATGTGTCAAGAAGTCTGAGTAGTTTGCCCTGTCTCCGACAAAAACAAGAAAATCCTGTTTTCCTCGTGTGGAAGCACTACAGAAACCGTCTAGCATGGCCAGTGAGACAACCTCGTGTATTCAAGAAAATCATGAGTTTGATGAATGCCGTGAAAATATTCCACCCGCAGTCACTGCTGCGGCTGAGACTTCAAATCTTAAGGTCCATGTAGGGGATGTAGGATATTCCTCTACACAGCCAAGTGGAGAAAATAAGCCTCTCTCTGAAACCTGCACCTTTTCAACCCCAGCTCCAACAAGCAGCAATGGTGGAGTCAAGGCAAAGTCACGGATCTCTGGTCTCCAGTCTGCTCTCACACCAATTTTAAAATACTTAAATATTAGCAACAAATGTCCATCCCCAGAGCCTTTAAAACGTGGGAACAATCCTCATCTGACTGTTCCCTTTTTCCCCTTTAGTTGTACCACGGCAAATGGTAAAGAATCTGTAGGTTCTAGCCAACATCCCAACTCAGATTTCTCCAGTAGCCGTTCTGGCCGATCATTATGTGACGCGAATACTCCTGTGTCCTGGCTGCGTGACGAATACTTGCCTGAAATCACTCTCCTTGATGATACATGTGATACCACGATGCAGCTGACTAGAAATGATTCACCTCTTCCTGACAAAGTGCCTGCTACACCTGTTACAGCTGGGTCTGTGGACAGCACATTTACCACCACTGAACCCTTTGTGTTGATTTCCTCCACTGATTTAAACACTGCTGCCCATATGCCCTGCCCTCAGATTAACACATTGGGTCGTCTCCAGTCTCAAGTCGGCAGTCCCACAGCGGAAAGTGAAGCTACAGATCAGGCTAGTTCAGTCTCTCAGCACACCACGGAAACTTCCCTTGTTAGGAATCAGACTAGTTCAGCTGGTCAGGCAGGTGGTTCATGTGAAGGCGACCCTCCTGAAGTGTCAAAACATAATCAACAGTCAATAGCAAGTGTAGACCCTAATGCCATGGCGATGGACCCCCATGAGTTCATGGATGCTCCTGTGCACTGGCTGGAAGACAAATACTTACCAGAAATAACAGAAATTACTCTCCTTCAAGTCACACATGATTCAGAGCTATCACCCACCGAAATATCCTCCATGGAGGTCATACAGGATATTGCACCAGGAGATAGTTTGCAAAACAACATGCTTTCCGCCGAGCTCAGTGGGCAAATTGTGGCTGAGCCTTGCAGATTGGACCTGGTTCAGAGTGAAGAATCGTCAAGTACCCTTGACGGCAATGTCACCCACACCATAAGCTCCTTTAGTGAACAATCTGACAAGCATGTGGGGGACAACATAATGAAAGCTTCCTTGGAAGCAACTCGGGATATTTCTATGGGCAGCGTCCTGGAAAACAGTCAGCCTTCACTGGAGCCCAGCGGACAAAGCATGGTGAAGATTGAAACGTCAGCTGAGGACTCGCTTGGTACCCATCCTGTTAACGTTACTCGCAACATAAACTCCTCCAGTGACATGGCTGTTCTGTGTGCTGTGTCACATTTCTCTACCTCTGAAATGCAGTGTGACGCTAGTTCAAAGAACGCCACCGCTGAGCTTCATGGTGAACCTGTTGCGACCTCTAATACTGTGGAAGCAATCAGTGAAGAGTTACTTACCAGCCATGATGCTGAGTTGACCAACAAGGTGCCGCAAGCGAGCCCAACAACAGCCACGCCTGGGAACAACACATTTACTGTGGTCCAGCCCTCCAATTTGAGTGTCTCTGCCAATTTAAATGCTACTGCTCAAATATCCTGCACTCAGAATAAGACACTGGATCTTCCCCCATCTAATCTAAACACGCCCGAAGTGGGGAGGGATGTTACAGATCATGCTGCTTCAGTCTCTAAGAACACCACCGAAACTTCTCCCGTTATGAATCAGAATTGTTCAGATGTAAAAGCAAGTGGTTCATGTGATGTGCAGAACGCCACCTTTAATAGGCGTTCTCTTCAACAATCCAGTGGCAGTACTGTTTTAATGGAAGCTGGTGCTACAGTCGTTCACCTCCAGAACAACACCTTCGATGCTCAACCTCCTTCTAAACAGAATTGCACGATAACTTTGTCAGAAAGTAGCTCAAGTGACAGTCACCAGAACACTATGGACAAGCCTTCTCCGCCTAAGGTCTGTAATGGAACGAGTAGCCCCAAAGACAATAATTCTGAAGTCCACCCTGCTGATCTGTCAAAACATAATGCAAAAACGGCTAGTATAGACCCTGAAGCCAAGATGACTGACACACCTGAGAGCACGTTTGAAGCTAATCCCACTGTAGATGCAACTTCTGGAGCTGGCGCACGTGAGTCTAAGGATCATTCACAATCGGGTCTGCCTAAGATAGATGGTCTTTCCGACAACTGGGGTCATCAAAGCATGTATATGGAAAACAACAAAGCCAACACATTCAATTTGGATGATACCCTAGATTTAAAGGCGGACTCTTTGATTACCTCGACACCAATGACTAGCTGTAAAATGTTCAACTTCAACACTGAACGAGACGATGGCAAAACCATAGGGGCACAGAAAAAACTGTATGGGGATGGTCCTGGTAAGCCAGATGGTCAGGTTCCATCAAACATCATCGGCGACCGGAAAACATTCCTGACGCAACCCGACGCAAAATCCCTTTTGCCTCCTTCAAAAGCTGCATCCCAGTTGTTGAAATACAAGCCCGCCTCCGCACTTCCAGGAAGGTTGGAGCCGTTGACATCGGGCCTGCCCATGATGAAACAAAGAACCCAAGTCGGCGCTTTGAAAAATACTGCTGCTTCTGATGCACCCCAGGGGGTAGGATTTAAATGTTGAATGTCTTTTTGTAATCCACTAAGCTTCTGTTGAATGCCCTCGTCCATTTCATCTGTTAAATCCACAGTTTTTATGAGTGAGACCAGACAACTGAACACATTGACTACGTGTACTGATGACAGCCTGTTGATGAAATTCCCTGTTCTTTTGTATCTAAGACCACAGGAATTTTAAAGTCCTACAACTTGCGCGCTACAACAACAGGTAGGCAGTGTGTGTTCTGTTTTTGCAATGGGCTTAGTTGATTGCTATTTTATTCTGCATAAATTTTGAAGGTAATTTCCTGGAAATACGGGATGAGAACTGTGTCAGTCCACTCTATGGACTAATGTAAAATTTTGTTTCGTTTGTCAGATCTTTTTTGTTGTCTTTTAGTTGCGTACAGTAAAGTTTCCTCTAAATGGGAGGTGTGTGTGCGCGCGCACCTCCGACTATCCTCACTGTCTTCCCTCTGTGCCGACGTTAGGATCCAAGCTGCCCAATTCTGGCTTGCGGAAACCGCAGTTGAGTGGCATACTGTCGTCAGGAATCCAGAAAGCTTACCCAGGTCTCAGAACGGCATCAGCAAGAAGCACAGCACCATCTTCTTCAAGTGCTGACCAACTCCAAGGACCTGCAGGTACTGAAACAGGGCGCAGATTGTATACTTTGTCTGTTGATTCTGATATCCAGTTACAAATCTGAAGAATAAATGTACATACGTTTGACAGTTTAAATTCTTCAGGGTCTTCAGTCAGGAACAGCTAGCAAGATAAACAACAATACGACAATAAAGGAGTCTGATACTCCCTCCACCTTTCAAATGCTGCACTTACATTCAGTCTGAAAGAGATTAAACCAAGTGAACAGTTGCCATCTAAGTGACAGCAGAGTGACAAATAAATATCAGTAACACTTGAAGTTTGATTTAACTTTTAATTAGAATTTATTAAAAAACCAACAGATGACCTTGAAACGGGTCAAGAAGAAATATTGTCTCACTGTGGAATGAAAAAGCAATTTGATAGTCTTGTGTAGCATGTATGGTCATAAATTTAAATGTAATTGGGGGTTTTTCTCCCTCTTTATACACACAGTTATTAACCCTGTTTCAAAGACTTCCAAAACAAAGAAGCACGCTTTAAACAGAGGTGAAGCTCTGCCAGTAGCAAAGAAGAAGAAAATGGGTAAATATTCACATCATACATGTAATCATACATCTATTTCTTTATTTATTTTAGCATTTTTAAGACTTGCAGGGTTAGCATTTGTACAAAAGCTAACTGACGACACCTATAACTAAAAATGTGCGTTTTCTGAGCTCACTATATAGACACAAGTTACTTGCCTCACGCTTGTATGTCATCCTTCCAGATGTTCTCTTATCAGCCGGTGGTGCTGACGCCTCTACATATTCGTGTGAGGCTGCAAATAAAGCCAAAATCCTGAAACAGCCCACAACCACTCAGAGATCTGTGCTGGCTAAAACACAAAGAGATGGTGTGTTGGTTTTTTATCATACTGTTCAGTTATGTAGAACAATGGAGCCAGAAATAATTTGTGTTGCTGGAACGTTTTATGGACTAGTGGCTTCAGTAACCTGGACTCTCTCACTCTTTTTGTGAATTACTTACATGCTCTGCTACCTGCTCCTTATCATATGCTTTCAGATGTTGCAGTGCAAGCTAGTACTGCTGAAACATCAACATCTTGCAATGCTGTTGGCAGAGCCAGAGCCCTGAAACAGCCTGTAACCACCCATAAAGCTCTGCTACCTAAACCCCAAGCCCATGGTAAGTTGGGAGGGCTGAGATGCCAAAACAGATAGCTGAGGCCACTGGTTGTTGGAAGGCAAATTCATTTTTTTCCTGCATCAGGCATTTCAGTTAACCCAATGTGTATTGTGTAGCTCTCACTAGCAGTCATTACTGTCATGACTCATGATGCACAATCCTTGATCTTTTTAAACAAAAGAGTTCCATTATCACTTCTGACACAACAATACGTGTGATAATTTATATTTTCTGATGCTGCAAAAGTTTAGTTTACATCAGTATACTTGTCCATATGGAAGTGACATAAGCCAAAATGCCACAAGATTTGAACATCTATGAAGTCACACTGCGTCCCAGTGTATACATTTCTACACAGAGACTACGCAGAACTGTCTTGCCTTAATAAAGATGCCAGTGAAAAGTAACTAAAATTGATTGTACAGCACACAGCATTGGCTAGAGGAATTAGGAGTAATATAAGGAAGTTATGACTCCTTCCCCCCCCCCCCCCACTAATCCAATTCTGATATACAGAA
>JAVQJD010092999.1:0-10028 GCA_036023655.1 Nannoperca australis
CCTTTCCTCCCCAAAACCCGACTTGTGCTCGCTGAAATCAAGAACAGTTTTTTTTAAGAGCACAATTTCCCTTTCACAATTCAATGCTGCTTTTATTCTCTGCGAGTGTGTGGTTCCATTTGGAAACAGCGGCGGAGGACAAGAGGCTGAATAAAATCGTACAGTCTACTTCAATCATCCTGCTCTCCAAACACAGGAATTTTCTCCTGACTCCTGACCTGATTACCCGACTGTAGGGAGAAGGATGCCTTAGCTTTTCCCGTTGTCACTTGTGTGCGACGCTTTAAAGCCTTTACAGACCATCCTAGCATGCCTCCCTCCCTCCCCTTTCTCCTCCCTGCGTCTCTCCCCCAGCTTTTCTCCATCACCCCCACCTCTCCTGGCTGCAGTGGCTGTGTCTGTAGGTCTCCTCCCCGGATCCCAGAAAGCTTCAGCTCCCTTACAAATCTGTCATTCTAAATTTGCGGCAGATTATGTTCTCCCCTCAGTGGGAGAGTAGTGATATATGATATGCAAGGCCCCTATTGATTGCCTGATCTGGTGGCAAGAGGGAGCTGAAATGAACTTGAAATGAACATCATGCCTCAACTCATTGTGCGTATAATACTCTACTTAATCCCACATTTTTCTCTGCCATGGAATTCAATTGATCAATCATGTCTGTGTGATAGTACCATTTGGGAGGGTTATTGCCATTCTATTCTGCTGCTTGACCTTTTTTCACAGACTGAGGCCAGAGGATGAACCCGACTCTCCCATGAAGGGCTGAAGGAGCGATAAAAGAGAGTGTGAGTGTGTGTGTGTGTGTGTGTGTGTGTGTCCGAACGCGCGTGTGTGTGTGTAACCTTAAATTTTGCTGATAGCTGCAAAAATGTCAAGCAAGAAATAAGTTATGGGTTTGCTAACAATGTCTTGTGAGCTATTTTTTCTATTTTCACAGCAGAAATGAATGCAGGACATATTTACAGGCGATGCACCGATCCGATACACCAGCTCGCTATCTGCCCTGATACTGACCTTTTTTGTGTGGATCGGGTTTTAGTCATGATGCGACCGATCCACAAAAAGTTTTGCTGTTTTGTCACCATCATTATAAATATGAAAGGCTTTTGTGATGAGGTCATTGAGTCACGGTGAGGTGTCGATTCAGATTTTAGCAGCACAGTAATGCCTGTCCTCATGTTACCTTAGGTAAGGATAAAGAGAGCAGTGGTACTCTGTATCATCAGATACCCTGAGTTAAAGTATCATTGTTGGGAAAGAAAAAGTTGGATCGGTCCATCACTATCATTTACCCATTAAAGTGTCATCTGTTATGTCATTAAGCTTGTGAAACTCTTGATTTCACATCAAAATGTATTCTTACTTATTTTCCATGCTGTATGAGAGTATGTCGCTCTCCAGTAAAAACCATACAACTCCAAACTTTGTGAGACATACATTGAAGGATTATGTGATCCTTAACCATTTCAAAATCCATATTATCTCAAAAAAGCTTTGTCATCTAGCTTAAATGGTTGTTTTCATAGTTTCTCTAAGGATGATGTGTTACAAATACATAGTTTTCACAGGACAGTGATGTGTGTGATGTACCTGTTCCAACCTTTTTATGAAACTATATTTGCTCAAACTTAGAGATATAATTAAACCCAAGATGTTGTGTTATCATAGCTGTAACATCAAATTGAAAAATGTCTAGATGTTTAGATGTATCATTTTATGCGCATTTTCACAAAATACTGCCGTGTTTTAAACTTTTGTTTCTTGAAAGATTTTGTAAGAAAGTTTTGTGGTTTTGAACAACGCATGAGTACAACATTTTAGCTTTTAATAACGGACACACTGGTGGGTGTAATTTAAAGGAATGGTTTTGGGAAATAGAACAAAATTTGCTTAATTGGCGAGAATTAGATTAGAAGCTCAATACCACTCTTGTGTCTGTCTGTTAAGGATGATGCTACAGTCAGGAGATGGTTAGCTTAGCTTAGCATAAGGACTGGAAACAACTAGCCTGGCTCTATACAAAAACATTCCCACAAGCACCTCTCAAGCTCATTAATGAACATGTTATATCTTGTTAAATTAGTGCAAAAATCAAAGTGTAAAAACGACAAGCGATAGTTTTATGCTAACCATATCTTGACTGTAGTTTCACACGTAGTGGACAGATTTCATCCAACTCTTGAGAAGAAAGCAAATAGATTGAACTATTCCTTTAAGATGTAAACACAACTGCTACATGAGAAAAACATTTTGATTTGATCTGTTACTTATCTGAACATTTTGGTACATTCAGGTGAATATTCTGCACAGTCTCAGCGAAGGGAGGCCCTCACCTACTACAGTTAGTTGTCACTATCAAACTCAATTGTTTTCTTTGCTACCAAAGCAGATAGAGCCATTAATTACTTTCCATCAGCTGGCCCGAGCCACAACACCTGATCAATACCCACCACGATATTTGTCATTCACCACTGCGGAATACACTTCCCACACACAAGACAAACCATCCTGGGTCAACCTACACACTCTTCCTCCCACTCAGGCTGAGGACAGTCCCATCTGCCCTCCCAGCTACTGATTCCCGTCTGACAAACCAGCAACAACTGTGTTTTGGTGATGAAGAGGATTCTGATATAATTACACATTTTCAAGTGTAAATCAAGTTTATGCATCCTTAATAATTTTCTAGACTGTCCTCCCAAGAAAAACTAAAGCATCAGTCTGCTTCAGCAAGTGCCCTGAAATGACATTTGATTACATTCAAGAGACAAAGCCCTCTAGCGTTTGTAGAAATTATTAATCTTGTCCGCCGGAAACAAAGGAGGAAGAAGTGTGACGTTATTATAGAGCCACACTGTGTCAATAGAACGTCAGGTTTTAACAAGGGAGTCAGCGGTCTGTCCTTCAACCATGACCACCATCGTTTCCTAACCATAACCATGTGGTTATTATTGTAACCATGACGACAACAGCCGCCTAATCTTAGTAATTTAAACCCAAACCATGCTTTTCCCTAATCCTAACCAAACCATAAGTGTGTATAATTTGATTTGTAGCAGTTTCTGATTTTAGCATTTATTTTTTCCTACCAAAAGAGAACTTGTTGTCATTTTCTTACTATAAGTATATATAATAAAAATAATAAAAAGAAATTCAGTCAAGTCAAATTAATACTGGTTTCTTTATTTGTACTCAAACTTTAATGCATGAAACAACAATATAAGAATCTGATGTTGGGTTGTTTGTTTAGTATGTAGTATGTTGTAAATCAAGTCTGATCACCTGCACACACCTGATAAAGCAGTTAAGCTGCGTTTTTGGCTGTTAAATTCTAGTTTATTTATAGTAATTATGTTTTTTTCAACTGTAACTTTTTTGTTTTTTGTTTTATTTAGTCACAAATAATTAATGTTAAAAAGAAACATCTACAATTTAAAAAAGTTTTTCAGTGTCTATAAGCACTTATTGTCACCACAAGAAGTCAGATCCATTATTTGGACATTTCCAAACCTGACCATTATGCAGTAGGGAAACTAATCTTTGACCACAGTGGCTTTGTCGGTGCGTTACACGCTTGTCCCACTCTGTGGTCACTTATTGATCATTGCTGAAGTTGAGTGTATTCATCTTGACATCGCTCTGTATTAACACTCTGGTAACGAGGGAGCAGCCTCTATCTGATCAGATAACCAGCTATATAAAACAGACGCCTCTCTGCGGGTTTGGCACCCAGATGTCGCGACCCCTAGCAGGAGGCTTTACCCAACAGCAACTCTGGGAGTGGGAGTGAGTCTGAGTGACCGCCCGCCAAACAAAATCAGAACAATTATCATGAATGAAGTGCAGCTTGAGTAGAAAGAGTTGTATTTCTAAAAGTCTAACTCTGACTTCTGAATGATTTCAGAATAAAAGTTTCAACTTGTTCACGCAATGAAAATAGAGTTTTTAAGTTCTAGTTAGAGGCACAGGGAGGTGAGCTGGCACCTTGAGGTCACTAAAGCCCACCTCAGATGAGTGAGCTTACAACTCCCCCCCCAGTCTGCTCCTTGTTTAAATAACATGTCAACATCGTTCCCCTAACACATTGTCATGTATTTTACAATAATACACCTCTATAATTTCCCATCTGATTCAATTCTTGGCTAATGAAATCAAATTAAAACAAATTAGATGAACTCGGCTGCATTTTGTTTTTCTAATTTAATGTTTTGATTGTGTAAACATAAATGAAATACAGTATTCGGAATGTGATATGTTTGTTCTGCATCACCAAATATCTCGGCAATTAGCATCATAAGGGATAAGACGATAAATTGATTAGTTGATTGATGGAAAATAAATCAAGAAACATTTTGATAATCGAAAAATGTCCCAAACATTCTCTGTTTGCAGTTTCTCAAATGTCAGAATTTGCTGCTTTTCTAAGCTTTATATCACTATAGGAAGGAAATTAGAAGACTGGGAAACTGCTTGTTTTTGTATTTTCTGACATTTTATAGGCTAAACTATTAATTAAAATAAGCCAGATATTCCTTAATTGCAGCCCTATGTCCAATTACTCATACGATTTAGAGGGGAACATTTTGGAAATGTTGCTTGCTGCTGACCAACCATTTGCTGTGATGTTCCTGAGCTTTTAAATGCTTTATTAATCTAATTTAGAGGTTGCTCTTAGGTGCTGACATTTTGCTGCGCTCTGCGTTCCAGTGTTGCTTCGCCGGCCCCCCCCCCCCCCCCCCCCCCCCCCCGCCCGCCCCCCCACTGCTAGCCTGGCACTGTTCAAAGGTAACTAAACCCACCTGTGCGCTTGTGTAAAGCTCACAGATGAACATGTTATATCTGAATAATTCAGTTTGACCAGGAAATGTCGGGGGTGACATTTACACTGCTTTTCCACAATGCACTGCACTTTATAGATCAGTGATGTAAGCAAGTTTCACGGCCACACTTTTTAAAGTTCATTTTATTTGTTTTCATTTCAAGACTTCCAGCCACAGTTAACAGGAAATGAATTAGTTCCTTTGAACCTTCATTATAATCCAAAAAATAAAGAAGACTTCATAGGAAACAAAAATGGAAAACATTCAGTTTTAGGTCGATCGATTATCTGACTCGTATCTGCAGCGTTGGGAGGTGGTCCAGACGTCCATCTCCCCTCCTCCTGGGGGGGGTCCCGAGGTGTTCACAGGCCAGATGAGATCTATATAATATATCCAGTGTGTTCTGGTTCTTCCCTGGGGCCTCCTACCAGTTGGACATGCCCAGAAGAAGGCGTCTGGGATGAACTGGCTCCTCCTAGTTCTCAGTTCCCTCCTGGCGTCTGGTCCTTCCCGACTCTCTGACCCTGCAGAGGAAACTAGTTTCTATCTCTTGAATCTACGATCTCGTTCGGTCTGTTGCTCCCCAAAGCTCCTGAACCACTTTGCAAACGCTGCTTCTCCTCTCACAAGACCCTCGAGATACTCGTCACTTGGGGCAGCAACTCTCTGGTGTCCACAAGAGGTCCAGTTGTGATGAAACAGAACTATATCGTCTGCAAAAGAGCAGAGAAAGCGTCTCCCAACCAGAAACCGGGCGCACCTCGAGATCCATAAAGATCACCGTGACTCTGGACGACTCTGAATGACCCTGGACGACTCTGGACGACTCTGAATGACCCTGGACGACTCTGGACGAGTCTGGACGAGTCAACACCCACCGGAAACACAAGGGACAGAATAATAAGGGGACTTCAACACCACAGTAAGTTTACACAAAAATCCATTTTGTATTTATATCAGGTTTTGTTGAGTCGTTGAATATTCTTACATTCCTGTGTTTTTAACTTTTCCTTAAGGTGTGTGTGTGTTTTCTGTCTTTTAAAATGAACAGGTTTGATCAGAGTCACGACCCGACAACCTGTGATGAGGTTAGATGACGGTGGTGGTGGTGGTGGGGTGATGGTTGGGGGGGAGGGGGCGCTCCAATGATGAGAAGCTACAAGGAACTGGTTTAACCTGCACCGTCATGTAAAAAGAAGCTTTGTGACTGAAATCCGCTCCAGCCCGTCCTCGTGTTTTCTTGCCTTTTTATCAACAGGTGTGCCCCCCCACTCCCTTATTCAATGTGGGGGTTCTCTAACCCCCCCCCCTCCCCCCCGTCACTGCTCCTGAGAAACGAGGCCGAGCGAGGAGGACGAGGCGTCTGTCGCTCGCTGTGGTTTCCTGTTTGTAGGTGGGAGGATGTTGAGACGGTTGCTGCAGAGTTTTAACACCCGAAGACGCTCTGAGGTGTTGCACTCGCTGCTCCTGATTGGTTGAAGGTGTGTGTGTGTGAGTGAGTGTGTGTGTGTGTGTGTGAGTGAGTGACATTTTGCACTTGTGAGCTGCATCTCCAGCAGCACCGGCTGCAGTTTGATCAACCCACACAGCGTCTTCACTGCAGAGCTGTGAACTCTCTTGCTGCCTGGTGAGTCACCTGGTTGGTGAGTCACCTTCTGCAGGACCTGGTCTCTCTCTCTGGACCTGGTCTCCCCCTCTGGACCTGTAGTCTTGTCTCAGGGTTTGTGGTCATTGATGAGCTTTTTTCTTTTAAAGGCTCCTCTGTGTTTTTCCTGAGTTTTTCCGTCTCTTTAGACAGAAACGTGCCCTGAGTGGATGTTCGACCGTCACCTCTCTGATCGGAAACAGCGAGCAGGACGAGATCAGAGCGCCGGTGGTGGGAGGTGATTGGGTGCAGCGATGACGGAGGAGAGAGGGAGGGAGGAAACAGCCAAGTAGGTCCCTGAAGGTGCAGATCAGACGCCAGATCATCACCCGGGAGGGAGGAGGCGAGGCACCCAGACAGAGAACGTGAGCCAACAAGTCTTCAGACATGGCGGATGTTTGCTTACAGTAGCTGCCTCATGTGGACCAGATCCTGTGGGGGGACACGAGACCAGCAGAAGGCCTCGAATCTTCACCGATCCTCTTCCATCGTCGTCCTCGAGCCGTCTCTCCAGCCGCCGTTTGTCCGTAGGTGTAGGTGAGTGACATGTTGTTAGTTTGTTCCCAGCATGCACAGGGAGCAGGTCAGGACCCGAGCCGGAGGTCCCTTTGTGGCCCGGTTCTAACCGTCACTCTGGGTCACTGGTTCTCAGAGGCTTTCGGCACCGAATGATGTGTCACTTCCTGCTGAGGCTGCAGGCGTCCAGTGGGAAGCTGCCGCCGACTGAAGGCGGAAGTCACCGCGGCAACACGCCTTCGTTCTGTGTCTCTGGATAAAAACATGTCGAGAAGAAAAAGTAGAAACATGAAGAAGAATCTTTTAGCTTGTGATGTCGACGCGTCCCCGCTTGCAAACTGTTCAGTAGTGAACAGGATGGCGTCGTGGTCCTCAGGAGGCCTCGACTGTGAGCGACCGGGACTTCTGTTGCGTCTCTACTCACTTCCTGTCACTAGTAAACGAGTAAACATGTTAACAGATCATCACACATTTGCTTCTGAGCGTCAGACTTATATATCTATATATATATACTTAAATATGACGCTGGTTAGCTTAGCTTAGCATAAAGACTGGAAGTGGATGGGAACAGCTAGCCTGGCTCTAGATGAACGTGTTGGCTCTGGTTTGTTTCACGTGTGGTGACTCTGAGGTGCGAACCGGGTTCGGGGGGGTCGCACTCTCCCTCGCCTGGAAGCAGCGACTTCCTGCCGTCACTCTGACAGGAAGCCGCTGGTGTTTGTGATGAAGGCCCCAAAGTTTGCATCAAATGTTCTGTAGTTTGAGCTCCTTGTACTTTACTGGTGTTTCCACTTGATGCTGCCTTGTGCTTTTATCTAATAATCATGATACTCCACTTCCTGCAGCTGCAACGTGTTGAAGTATCGTGCATTTGATCTCTGCACGACGACTCTCACTAACATCTGCTGCTTTGAAAGCGTTTCTGTGAAGGTAACGGTTTAAAGAAGCTCTTCCGTCCAGTGAACACTTTCAGCACATCCTCGTGTTTCACAGATTTGAATCAGATTAAAAGTTGAAGCTCGGCGTCTTTAACTGATCAAATCTTTAAACCTCGTTATCTGTCGTCGTCTGTCACTTCCTTCTCCTGTCTTTAACACTTTACACTCGTCTCTTCTGGCCGTGTGTGAGTGTGGGGGGGTTAAACAACACAAAATGAGTTCCCGGCTCACAAGATGGCCGCCTCTCACGCTGCGAGGAGCTCAGTGTGATCTTGATGAAGAAGACAGGTTTTTCGTCAGGTTGTCGGAGGACGGGGAGCAGAACCACATGGTTTTGCTTCCTGTGCGTCATCTGCAGGCAGATTATCATCTGGTTCACTCCAGAGACTCTGAAGGCGTTCGTCTTCCCCTCAGGAAGAACCGTAGTGAACTTAGAGGGTCCGGCTGACTTCGTGTTCCCCTCAGGAAGAACCGTAGTGAACTTTGACGTTAATTGAACTCCTTTTTGTTCAAAAGAATAAAATAAACCAAAGAAATCAGGTGGATTTCAGTAGAAGAACTGATTCCTGTCTCTACCAGCTCAGCGGTTGGACGACCACGTCCCTTTAAAGACCCTCTGACGGTCTCACCTGGTCCTCTTCTGCCCCCCCAGGTGAAAGAAACATGGCCGTCTCCTGGTTCTTCCTGGTTCTGGCGGGCGCCGTCCTCGTGTCCATGGTCCTGCTGGCCGTGGTCTGTCTGCAGTGCAGGAACAAAGGCCCGCTGGGTGAGACCAGGCGCTCGACCTGTGACCTCAGACCCGTGTGATCATTAATGTCGACGCTGCGGTTTCTGTTTGAGCTGCTGAGATTTAACCTTTGCATGAATCTTCCTCCCACAGCGTCCATCAGACAAGCCTCAGAGGACTACGTGCCGTGAGTCCACCTCATGTTTTCACACAGTTCACATTCAGTCTCACGTGTTTAATGAAGTGATGAGCAGCTGCGTGTTTCTTTCACTTCAGATCCACTGGCTTCATAGTCATCCATCCATGTAAGTCTGAAACACCTGACATTCACTTTAAAGTCTGAAAAGAAAAGTGTTCCAGGAAGCAGCTTCTTGTCTCCAGTTAAACCTGGAAGATATTTCATTTTCATACAAAATCATGATTTCTAATGATAAAGAACAAAATGATTCAAGAGGATTTTATTTTGAAAGGTTTGTCTTTGAAGACCTGAACAGTTATTTGCTTCTTAATTAATGAATTAGTAATAATTAGGATTATATATAAATTTAACAGTGAACACGAGGAAGTGACAGAATATCTGCGTTCCTGCAACACCGTTACAAAATGTGTCGTACGCTTTGTTTTATCAGAAAGATTCAAACTGCTGTGGAAACAACCGGGTAGATTTCATTGATAAAGACCTCGTACTCGATCAATAAATACTGTGCATCAGGTAATTGAACTCTCACCTGTGTGAGATCAGTTTGTAGGTCACACGAGGACCAGACAGGAAATGAGCTCATGTGCGACTGTATAATGATGATGTTGCTGTTTACGACGATGATGATGATGATGATGAAGGTGACTTTCTCTCTGAGTTACAGCTCAGCCGACCAGTGACCTGACCTCCGTCCACTCTCCCTCCAACCTGCTGTCCCCGTAGTGAGTTACCTTGTTTCTAACAACACACCTGTTTGTTCGTCAGAGCTGCGTCGGCACCAACGACCCGAAACTACGTCGACGCTAAACGAGCAGTTTTTTACCTGAAGAGAAAGAAAACCAGAGCTTTTCTTGGCTTTCAGCTTTTATTTTTAACATTTTCTGTGATAGAGATTCAGCAGCGGTGTTGGATCTCCGCTGATCGGGTGTTGAGAACATCCAAAGGGTTTTAACTTCACCCAGATCCAGTGGAGGTGGAAGAACTTTACTTAAAGGGCCAGTGTGTAGGATTTAGGGGGATCTAATGGAAGAAATGCAATATAATCACATCACATCACATTCAGCAGAAGCTTTTCTCCAGAGCCACTTCCAGATCAGAGCTTTACATAAAGTGCATAGAACCATGATGGAAACAACAAGACGTCTCATCAAACCTGTAAGAGATGAATCACAAGTGCTGT
>JAVQJD010093001.1:0-11745 GCA_036023655.1 Nannoperca australis
GTTTTTTCCCTGGTCATGTGTCAGTTCGTTTTCGTCGTTTTCCAGGAAACCACGTCTTTGTACTTCCATGAACAAGAGTGAGTTTTTGTATTTATCTTACCTGAAGTATATAGGACAGTTTCAGGAAGTTAGTTTTGGTTATGCTGTCACATCAGCCTTTTGTTTTGAAGTCTGACGTTTTTCCTCAATACAGTGTTTTTTGGTTCGACGCGTCTGAGTCCTCCTTAAGTCGGCTACTAGGCCATTCCCATGACAAGGGGCTGTTTTTATATGAGAGAGGGTTTCTCATCAGAGGGACTGACTTATCGGTGTCAGCTTCTTGCAAGAAATGTCAAAGCCATTTCATCGTGCTTTTGTATCATGATATAATCCTACAACAGAGACTGATTGAAGGACTCAAGTCTTTCACTTGATATAATTATAAAATCTGAAGGTAAGCCTAATTACCTAAATATGTTATATTTATTTTTTATTTGCTCTCAAGTCTGTTTTACACCACCAGAAAGAATAAGGCTAAAATTGTTATACACGCCATAAGAATTAGGAGAAGTAGGCTGTAGACAGACCTACGTGTGCCCTAATGATGGGGCAGCGATATCATAAGCCTGTTAATTTAATGTTACACGGTCACATGGCCGGCTGTCTTTCCTGCATTCAGCACCTGCAGCTGCGTGGCTTTTAGTCTGGATGATGTGTTTAACTTATTGACTTATTTTTCTAATATTATAGTTTGCTCTTCATCTGTAAGGTAAAGTATCATCTGCTGCTATTACACTTGTCATGTTTGTGATTGGTCATATACTGCAAACCTTGACTTAGGGTTGACTTTGCGAGTCGATAACCAGCATCGAGTGACTGCTTAGCGTGATCACAGTTGTTAGGTTTAGTGAAGCCAGATAACAAAAAGACATCTCTGGTATGTTGAACTTGCTTCGTAGTGCAGGTCTCTGATGGCTCCTTCTGTCTTTGTATTGATTTCCAAAGAATAAATTCAGATAAAAAACTCTCTGCATAAACCCATTCTGGAAACTAAGGTTAGTTTCTCCTTTACAGCCGAGCTGTTTCAATATATTAATGCAATGTGGTCAAAATGTCTCATTAAAATGTGTTCTGAACAAGCCTTTCCATTGAGTATACAAGCAGTGTTAGATCAGTTCTAATAATGTTGCATGTAATATACAGTAAAACCTAAGTTAATTCATTTTGTATGCAAAACATACTTTTACTGCCTATATCTTCTGACATGCTTGGGAATATATCTAATACAATAAATTCATTCTATTCATATTTGCATATAATCAAATATAACAGAAAGAATGGAAAGGAGCGGAACAGAGAGATAGGGACAGAGAGTGTCTAAGAGAGAAGTACAGAGAAAAATTAGTGCGCTAAAGAGAAACAGAAAAGAGAGGATTCCTTATTGATGTAGGACTGACCTAGTTCAGAGCAGAGGAAACCTGACTATAAATCATTAATCATCATTATACTGGATATGTGCCTGTTTGTCTGTGTGATATAGTAATGTATAAGTGAATGAAAAGCCATCAAGCAGCAAAGGAAAAGCACAAAAGAAATGATGGGTTGAGGTTGTGGGGTGGATAGAGCAACAGATTGAGGTAGATGAAGAAATGGAAGGCATGCAAAGAATTTATCAGAATGGCCGACCCCTTTTGCATTACACGTTGTTAATATACAATACAGCAATAAGTGGCACTTTAACATTAACATACCAGTATGAAGACGCATGCGATAAGCAACAACTGTTTTGTAATTCTAATGAGATTAACCATAAAATATATTATAAAATGCCACAACTTAACCAAGTTATTTTTCAAGTAATTAGACTGACTTTGCGCTAGTTTCTTTTTTTTTTTTTTCTTTACGAGGAGTCTACAACAGTGGAAACCCAGTCTCCTATGCTGTAACATTGTTAATTTCTGGTACTGTATCAGGCAAGTCTCATGTTCATACAGAACGTATCTGCAAAATGTTCACTCACAATGTATTTCATGACTTTCTGACCACTCTAAAGCAACTAAAGCATGACGGAACGTTTTTAGGGTTATGTTTCAGCTTACACAGCACTTGGTGGTGCTCTTGGTTTAATACTGAATAAGTCAATAAAGCACCAACAAGTATAGATTATAAATATGACTATAGTAACCACAGGTATTTTAAAGATAGAACTACAGAATCTTCAAATATTAGCATTCTGTGAGAACAGAATGGGAGGAATGAAATGTGGAAAAAATATATATTATTTCTGCACTATAAATGAATTACAAAAATAAAAGGAGGAAGAAAATGAAGTTAGGAGCGAAGGCAATAAAGCACAGTGTCAGTTGGCCTACTACTGCTCTGCCAGACAGGAAGTCAGTTTTGCTGAGGAAGACAGCATGATGACCCTGATTGGATGTTACATAACGAACCATGACTGGCTGACAGGAAGCGGGAGGATGGAAGAAGAAGTAGTACTGTCCTTCTTATAAACATTTCCTGTTAGCCCGAGATGTCAATTTAAAAGAAAGAGAAAGCCTGTGTTGTCTACATGTTATTACTTTTGTGTGTGTGTGTGTCTGTGCACGCATGTGTGTGTGTGTGCGCGCATGTGTGTGTGTGAATATGAAGTATGATGCAGCTGATGTTTAAATCTTGACAAGCATCACCTCATTTCCATATATTCATCTTGAAGAACCCTCCGCAAAAAGAGGGAGGAAAAAGAAAGATGTGTAGAAAGAGTGAAAGAGAGAATAAATGACAGTCTCATTTACATGTTGAGCTGTATACCTCAGCCCTCTAAACAAACTGTCACAGCAATGAATGTAACATGGATTACACATCACATTATGCAAGGTGTTATGCTGCATTATACACAGAGGTGCAGTATATAACTTTAGTTTTAGGAAAAGATCATGATTTAGCTTAAAATAAGAAGTTACGTTAGCCAAATGTGGTGGTTTGGGATAAAATGACTACTTTAAGGTTAGGGGATTATAAAAAATACATAGTGAAATCATATGAATAAATTGTGAGAGACTGGACAGAGACCTCAACGCCAATAACGCCAAAGATGACGCAAACACTCCAGACCATCACAGGCTACAAAAGCAGGAGCACCCCCATCATGTGTGAAGCCACGTTGCCAGGCTTAACAGGCTTAACTTTTGAGTCAGCTTTCAAGTGTACTCTGCCTCCACAGGACCGGCCACTGTCAGTATCCACAGCAGATGAAAACTATCCTGCTGAGAGGGAATGTGAGTAGAGCTGCTGGGCCTGATCACATCCCTGACCATGTACTAAGAACATGTGCCAGTCAGCTAGTTTATGTCATTACTTGTCACAGGAGATTGTTCCCACCGGCTGCAAGACAGCCGCCATCGTCCCTATGCATAAAGTCTGCAGTGTATAGTCTAAACACGCCTTGAAAATAGAAGCACCTACATCAGAATGCTGTTTGTTGATTTCATCTCAACATTCAACACAATCTCCCTCATGAAACTGATTAGCAAACTTAGTACTCTGGGCTTGAGTACAATTGGATACTGGACTTCCTCACAAACAGACCCCAGATAGTTGGGATCACACCTCCTCCACTCTAGTGCTCAACACCGGAGCCTCCCAGGGTTGTGTGCCCAGCCCCCTCCTGTTCACCATGTACACCCCCGACTGATGTCAAGTTTGCGGACAACACCACCATCATTGGCAGGATTAGAAACAACAATGAGAATTCAAATCGGGTGGAATCAACAATCTTGCAGAAAGTCTTCCACAGAACAGCCTACTGCTCAACATCAACAGAACCAAGGAGCTGATCGTTGATTTTAGGAAAAACTGGGCAAAGACTCACACCTCTGTTTACACCCGGGAGCTGAGGTGGAGCAAGTAAACAGTTTTTAGGTTCCTGGGAATCAGCATCACAGAGAACATGACTGGAAACATTACAAACTGGCATGGGATCTGCAGCAGGCCCAGAACATCAGTGGAGTCCATCTATCAATCAATCAATCAATGAATCGAGCATCAATAATGATGGTAAGGTGAGGTGCCTGCACAGAGCTTGAAGGATACAAAAACAAATACCCCCTCACCCCCCTAACTGTATTGTTTTATTTTATTTTTTTCTATTCTATGTTAAATATTTGCAGATACGGTATATTCTGTGTGTAGCATGACAGGGCTACAACGTGCATTTTATTGTGTAACCATGTCTTGTAAAATGACAACAAATGAACGTTTATATACTGATACCTGGATCATGTGACCTAAGCATGGAAGTGAGGTCATTCCCTTATGTTCTTATTATAAAAGTGTAACCTACTGCTGTATGTTACTACACTGCTCATTCATCTACTCACACAGCACACATAGGATGGAGGAAGACAACTAATTTCAGCAATAAAGAGAAGCCGAGTCCTTCCTCAAAGTGTTCAGGGAGTTGAAATAGCAACATTAATTGGATTTGTTGGCAGGAGGATTTGAGGCACTGGTGGAACTGTCAGGGTTCTTTGTGGAATGAGTATTAACAAGGACTAAGATTTGGTAATGTTGGTTAAAAAAAAACAAGAGTAGGTGCTACTAATCATCATCACACACTATTTGTTTCTCACTATTTATTTAGTTTTAAGTTAGTGTTAAATATATATTAGTGTTAAATTACAATCATCAATAAATGTATTCATTAAATTGTGCATTTGTTTGGATTATAAAACAAAAAGGAAAATGATTATAATTATATTTCCTTATTCTGTCTTTAGATTATGAATTTTAAAATGTAATTGCAAAGTTAATATTCTTTAATTAACCAGGTTTACATGTAATTTACTTGCATGTCTGTCAATCAAGTTGTACCTCCATTTGTACAATTCATTAGTTTTTTGTATTTTGTTTCTGTAATCACTTCTTTAAAAAGTTAAGCAGTGTGTCACCTAACATTTATATGTTAAACCCTCAGAACAGTGGGGGTAAGGAACATTAACTGATTAATCATCATATTTTATATGTTTATTCAAATTTAATTTATCACTTTATCTGTCCATATGTTTAGTTTTGTGATATAGTGCTCTGTACAGTGTTCTGTGACTGGTTTCATGGATTTACACATGAGCTAATTGCTGCTGCTAACTGAAGTGTGCAGAGCGGATCTTGCCAGCTCAGCCAGCTGTCAGTACCATCCACTGTTATTCCTCCTCTTGCTGAATAACTCAAAATTGGCCACTGTGATAAACATGTTACCCCATCATTTTGGATCTGAATGTCCTTTTTTCCAATCTGCAAATTCAAGAGCCAGACTTTTTAGCATTGGACAGACTGCATGTGACGATTGCTCCATCATAGAGCAAAGTTGTTATAGACCCATTTGCAGTTGCTGCGTTCCTCTGGATCTATCATTTTCAGGTGGTTTTGGACAGATGCACAAGTCCACTTTATGGGCTTGACATCCAGCAGGTGTTGATGTCTCTGTCCCATTCATGTTCAGTGAAACAGAAACTGGTTCTACTGCAGCACGCCTTAGCCACCACTAACTATTTTCCTCTCCTCTCTCTGCTGATTTGATTCGGTTTGGTCTAAATCTATTACAGCTTTTCATTTACATTTGTTTCTTCCAGGAGAACCACACAAGTTTGATCCTTCCTTTAGAGGTCCAGTCCGCAGAAGGTAACTCCATACTTTCTTCTTTGCATATGCATTAGAGATACTTTTGTCTATGTATTATGTCCTAAATTATGTTACGTCCACAGTACGCCAGCCAGAACAGTGTCACCATGCTGGCCAGAATGAAACACATCATTTGAGCTTTTAGATGAAAATAATTTAAAGTTTCTGTTCGTGCTGTTGTGGTAGTAGTATGAAAAAGATAAGCATATATATTTACACAAACTGATCACTCGCCTACCAGGCCCAGGGTTTCAGGGAGCCCCTAAGCCAGAGCTTCTGCTTGAAGTTGCTGATATTAACTTTGTATTTGTTGGTCAAAGGGCTTAATCATTCATGTCAATAAAAGAGCACCAAAAGTCCTACTGAAAAACTGAAGGAATAACTGTGTTTATCCCCTCCCCCTTATGCAGGGCCCATTTCCTCATAGTCCGCCTGTCTACAGTATCTAAAACATGTTGCCTCATTTATACCATCTTGAATAAAACACCACAAAGTAAGTGGTAAGCAGCCCATACATTTTTTTTGTTTGTTTTAAGTTTTAAGCAGGCTTAAATATCCTCGATCCTACTGATCATATTTTTTTATCCTATAATATTTCTAGGCAAGTTTGAGATTTAACAATAAAAAAGACAAGAAAGAAAAATGGAATGCATGTCATATCTGTTTTATAGTGTATCCAGCCCTTTAGTCTGTCCCCTTTAAACAGTAATTTCACATCCAACTTGAAAACACTGTATGTTCAAACAATCCCGGGAGTACACTTCTACTTCACTCCAACCACATTAGAACTTACTAGAGGTCAGCAGAAACAATTAGCATCAGGTGACATCAAATAATTTTACTCTTCAAACAGCAGCTTTTTAAATGCTTTACATCCACATCAGATCAACAGTGTAGCCTTACTTATTCTCTATATTAGTTGGCATTAGACAAATCAAGATAAACGTAGTTTCACATTTATTGTTACAGAATATGTCCTGCTACTGCCTGTTGGCCTGCTAGCTGGATTGTAAACTGGTCAGTGGCTAAACTGATTAGTAGAAGCCCCTCTATGCAAACACAGATTAACATGCAGATCAACACTAACACTTGTGGAAGCTGACAATAAAGTGGAGTTTGTGCCACTTGTGTTCAACTTCTCTAATCTCTAGTCTGTAATTCTGAAGCTCCTCTTCAAGTTCTGCGGGGCTTCAGTTCCCTTTTCCACCCACATCATTTGGAACCAGCAGCCGTCTGATAACAAGCTCACTTTTTAAAATGTATCATTTCACAAGACAGATTCTTGTCCTTGCTTTGCTCAGCTGGAAAATGGTGTCATACATTTCTGTGCATCAATCAGTACTTGGAACATCAGAAACCTTCAGAGACCCAGGCCTTTTAATCGTATGCGATCCAACTAGCGACTAGGCAGGATAGTAATCATGGATCCTAAACTGAAGCACAAATATTGCTGCTGCGCTTTACAACTCGTTTCTTCTCTGTCTCTTTAGAAGCTGCACTGATGTCTTATGTTGTTTGATCTTCATCATTGTCATCCTCTCATATGTGGCCCTGGGAATAGTGGGTGAGTCCACACACACACAAACACACACATTCAGTGCCCTGAGTGTGGCAAAAAGCCTCTTTGATCAGACTTCTACTAAGTATACAATCCTTGTTGTTTCCTCTTGATCTCGCTCTCTCTTAGCCACACACACCACGATACTATGACTTTGTTTGCATTCACTTTAAGACGGCTCATTATTTAGTCTTGGAGGAAAGAAACAAATGCTGCACTGACTGCTGTAGGTGGAAAGTTCTCAAAGTAATTAAGTCTCACGTATACACCTCCAATCATCTGGTGTGTTCCACGTCCATTAAACTCCTCAGTTGGGTTTTACCTGAATGTGTCCTGTAATTGAAATTAATATTCATACCTGTATTTTTCACTGTAAAGGCTCATGCACACCTTCAGATTCTTGTAGACAGGTGCGTAGCAGGAAATGTCCATAGGCAAGAGACAATAGAACTATCAGACACCGTCCTTTTACTCGCAATAAACCATATTAGAGAAAAGTCAGATTTTATGCCAACGTGGATGAAAAGTCTTTAAAGTGTTAAGGAAAATGGACGTTCTCGTGGCCTTGTGGTTAAGACGCATATGCTGTGACACTGTTCACTGTGGAAAGCATTGTCACATTGGTTTTGTAAGTGGATAGTGGTCTTGAGGCGGAGAAGCAAAAAGATGGAAACTGGGAAAATACGAGAGAAAGAGTGGAAAGGAGAGACGGCACACCGCTGGGAGGCTTATCAGTTTCTTTCCTGAGCAATAGAGAGGTGTGAGAAATCGAGGCAGTGGAGAAGATAATAGGAGCGCAATAGAAATCTCTTTGTTGCCAAAGCTGATTGATATTTTCATTGGCTCCTGGAGTCACAGCAGGAAGTCGAGGAGTAAGCTGAATTAAAGCATTTGATGCGAGAGCTGGAGGAAAAGTGATGTTCTGGAGTGTATGCTCCATGTGAATCCATCAGTGAAGTCCAATTTCAACCTCTTTGCTTCATAAGCTGACACACTAAAACCCTGAAACTTTTCAGCCACTTTAAGCTTCAGTAACTCATGTTATCCAGTAAGAGTTTGATCTTAAAATTACAGCCTTAACAGCTCTCGTAGAGCTGCACATTGCAGTTCAAGTTTTTGCGGCTGATAACAAACTATGTAAAGATGACACTGTCTCTAAATTACCTCAAACATTTCACTTGATTTTCTGTAGCTTTCAACCTAATCTCAGTCTTCTTCAGCAGGTGGAAATTTCTCAGTTGTCATGGAGATAGCTTAGTTTTGCTTTGCTCACATGATAACTGGGGGTGTATAGGGGGCGAGATGTAACCCATGTCAGATGTGAAAGTCCTCCCCGATCTTTCCCCCGACCCTCTCCTCGTCCTCTTCCCAGTCAATGCATGTCCAGCATTACTAGCTGTGTTTCCATAAACATATTTTTATGCACATTTTTAAGTATCACATTAAAAAAGCTGTATAGAAAATTAGACTCACTTTTTCCACTAGTAACACTGATGCTCCCTACTAAGAATTTTAGGAGCACCGGCACAAATTCTACAAGCTCCACTTAAATCGACATGCAAAGCAGAACAGAAAAACAAAAAAGCGGGGATAGGACTGGGACAGTGGACTCCTCTGCTGCTAAACCTTTGTTCAGTCTCTACATCAACCCACAATGTAGTTGTTATTGACATGCTTTGACACACAAAGTTAATAACCAGGAGAACAGGCTTCACCTAGTTTGTCTCCACATGACAACAGTATAGTATTTTTTAATAAGCCTTTGGCGCTGACAGAAATGCTGGATTTGGTGTCTGTTATCATCATATTACCTAAAGGCAGTTTTAATGTCAGACTCTCCTGAAGGTCTAGCTGCAGTCTCCTGTCCGCGCAGTCTCAAACAGCAGGCACAGCTTCTGCTTCACCAGTGGATGAGATCATCGCTGTCCGACCGGGCACTCTTTAAATCCCATTTAAGTCACCCACGGGTTAGATTGCTGGGGCTTTTAAATGCGGATGCTGAGTTAATTTCTTTCTTTTTTATAAGATGTGCAAAAATGTATAAACTATTCAGTATTTCTCTCAACGGTTTATTCCTTTCAGTATGAAAGTATCTGAAATAGCTGATTTAAACCGTCATGGACAGAACTAATATGCAAACATATATTACCAATTTTTACTATACATTACTATTGCAGTACTATCACTCCTACTCCTGCTACTATAGATGGTGCTGTTACTATTACCACAACTGTTCTTATTTCCACTACCTCTAAATTGTGTGTGTGTGTGTGTGTGTGTGTGTGTGTGTGTGTGTGTGTGTGTGTGTGTGTGTGTGTGTGTGTGTGTGTGCGTGTTGGTCAGTCTGAGACTTACAACTCGAACACCATGTAGAGCATCCCGTCCGAGCTGTACGTCTCCAGGAGCTCCACGATGTGGGGGTGCTTCAGCATGTGGCAGATGCTGGCCTCCCTCTTCAGGTCTGAGGACACACGGGGAGAAAGAGCATCAACATTACACGAATGTCAAGATAAACACACACTTTAATGCAACCCACACGATCACATCCTCTCTGAATGATATGATCGGCCGCACCGTCGACGTGTGACGCAACAACAGAGACGGCGTGGAGAGAGAGAAAATGTGTCCTTCTTCCTCTTCTGGTCTTTAGGCAAAAGGTTAAAGAGTTATGTATAAAGCAGAGGAAGATTCAAGGGGCAGCTAAATGTTTTAAAACCTTCATCAGGAGGAGTCGCTAGCAACCCAGAACCAACCAATGAGAACGCGGTGGATTGTTTCAGACATGAAGAAAGTCTCGACTTCCTCTGTTCGGAGGTTCAGGACGTGACCAGCAGATCGGACCTCATCACAGGGTTTTAAAACAAAGCGTTGCAGAGCTGAAAGAAACACGTGTGCCCCTGAAGCTCTGCACAGCGCTCACCTTCAGGCGGCCCACCTGAGGGCTTCCTGTTAGCACAAAATGCCGAGCGCAGCACTGTGAAGCCCTGAAACACCGTGATGGTGACTCATCCGTCTCCGCCGCTCCCCTTCACTTCAACTGATTGTTTGTCTCGTTCTGCTGCCTGGAAATAAGCATCTTCCACTTTAATTGGTGCCTGAGGAAGAGGAGGGTTAACGCAGGAGGGGTACTGAAGCTGAAAGGAACAATGTGGGCCGGGCTGCTTGGAGGACTCACTGGGGACAGACGACACGCACCGGCGTACGAAGTCCAGACCGCAGCAACAAACTGAAACACACATTCATCTGAGGGCTGATCAATATTCTGCCACAGTGTCTCGCATGCAAACTGAAAATGAGCTGCATGGAGCAAAGATGGAAGAAAACATGTGCATCTGCTGAAAAAAGAAGAATCAATTATTGTGTCGCACTCTGTGTTGTGAATCCTGAATACTGTGCACGATGTCGACCACAAGTGTCTGATCATATGAAATAAAAGCAACAGAACAGAGAGAAGTGACTTAACCTTCAAGAGCTTTCAAACACAGTTCTTCAGTACTGTATCAGATGTTTGTGGTACTTCCCAGCAGGATAGAACAATAATAACAGACAACATAAAAACCATTAGTTCATTCAACAAGTCCACCTTCAGGTTAGAGGAGGGTAACGTCTGCTGCCAGCTCGCAAACACCTACAGAAACAAACTGTAACCGACAGGCAAGAGGAAGAATTCACCACCAAATCCAATTTAAGACATTTTAATGCTTTTTAAGGTCATTTGTAGTTGAGGAAACTAAATGTAATGCTTTTTTAGACTTTAGGACCTGAAGAGACAGAAGCAACATACACATCTGATAGAAAAAGGCGCCACTCGCTGAACGTGCACCTCGTTAACAACACAGTGACACACACACATCCCACCTCTCTCACTTTCATCCTTCCATCTCACACACACACACACACACACACACTCAGAGACACACACACACATCACTAAGTGTATTCACTTGTAATATGCGCCTCTCCTGCTGAAACAGCCGGGCCGAGCCAAAGCACACATGCTGAATCTACAGTTTACATGGAGAGGAGGCCTCGCTGCTGCTGCTGGAGGTGATTAATGGGCAGAAGATGTGATAGGGCAGCATGCACACACACACACACACACTATAATGAACAGTTCCTGTATTGTTCTTCTCTGCGCGCAGTGACATTTAATTAAGCCCACGAGTTGAAACCGTGAGCCACTTTTGTTGCTGCGAGCCTCGGCGCTAACATTAAGCTAATCCTGGGAGGGCGAGCGCGCGGCGTGGGCTAGCTCTAACATGATGCTAATGCTGCTAAAGCTGGATAAGTGGCCACCTTAAGGGCATTGCAGCCCGCCACGTTTAATGTCTCGCTGCTTCTGCACGTCACCGTCGCCGCTGCCGGAGAGTACGCCGAGAAAATCACAGCACCGCCTGTATAGAGCTCAGATGAACCGCTGCAGGGACGACGCTTCCACTGCTTTAACTTAGTGTGTGTGTGTGTGTGTGTGTGTGTGTGTGTGTGTGTGTGTGTGTGTGTGTGTGTGTGTGTGTGTGTGTGTGTGTGTGTGT
>JAVQJD010093022.1:0-21673 GCA_036023655.1 Nannoperca australis
CACACACACACACACACACACACACACACACACACACACACACACACACACACACACACACACACACACACACACACACACACACACACACACCTTAAATAAGAAAGGTTAATCAATTAAACCACTTCAAAGCACAACACTGAAGTATTTTATGATTATTAAATAAAGATGACATTGTTACTTAAACTGCATGTTTCTCAGTCCATCACTGCAGAATAATGTCTAACATACACTCTAAAGCAACAACGGCTCAGACCAATAAACTGCATTAGATCACAGCAACAGAATAAGTGAACCAAGTAAACAGGAAAAAAGGAAATGAATCAACACCAATCAAGAAAACCATATTGTCCCAAATCTCTCAAAATGTCTCCTGACTTGTAAACTGAACAATCAAAAAAAGGGTGCAGAGCCAGGAGCGGGTGCTTTGAAGATAACAACTTCAAACCAAGGTGACCTAACTTACCCAGCTTTCCTCGGAGGTTGACCAGCTCCTGGGACAGCTCCCTGCGCTGCCTTGTGTCTTCATCACGCTGCAGAGAAACGAGAGACACAAAAAACAGTCACGCACCTGCACAGAGTTTGGAACCTGCAGCGTTGCTATTCATTATTAGAAGGAAGGTTCTCCGTCAGGGCCCTGACACACAGCCACCTAATGAATACAGTTTACCTTCCAGGATCATTTTGTTTGTCAAATGTAAACAGCACAGCAGCAGTTAACAAAGGCAAACACATGAACAGAGATATGGGGAGACGGGTTAGGGAACACTTGACATTCAACTCTTGTTTTCAGTCTTAGCTCGTAACTCCTTTACTTCTCCCTTTCTGACTCAGTTTTGCAGTAAAAGAGGAAGCTGCGCTGTAGCTGCAGTGCTCCTCCAGACTCCCAACTGACGCATCGATGATCCAAAAACTGTTTACCTCCCGTGCACTGCCTTTCTCTTCCTATGCTGATTCACAGAAACAGCCAAACGGTACAGTCACACAGCAGAGCATGACAATTCAAACGTCACTTCAGTGATCCATCCTGCCCTGCTACCCCAGATCTGCCTCTATTCCTCCCTGCAGAGTAGAACAATGTAGAAGCCAGTTACCCTGTGTGCAGCGCAGGGAGCACTAAGGCACGCTCTGCTGCCAGAACAGCCCATGATCCAGCCTCAGCTTGAGGCTTGGCTGGCGGAGTGTCCCCCCCCCCCAGCTATGGAGACCCAGTACTCCAGGACAAACAGTGGTCCAGGTGGACGCACCACCTCCTCCCAGCCTGCTCGGACTACATCTGAGGCACGACTGAAAAAGCCGCTATACTGGCCGTGGTGAGTGACTGCAGAGTGCATTACCGTATTACACCTAAAAAAACTCAAAGGGGCAGGCCACAGCATGCATAAGAACAGCCTCCTCCCCAGCGAGAGGAGGTCACTTTAAGACAGCAGTAGAGGAGTGGAGCAAACAGATAAATTGCACAGAGTGGCCTGACATCAGGCTGATGGAGCAGGGCTTGTGCCGTGCAGTAACCTTCCCAAGGGATACATGGAGAGGCTTCATTACCACCATCCCCCCACCACTCATCCAAACCTACATTCCAAATCATCCCCTCACCCCTCTGCACCACAATCTGATGTGTGGCTACAGGCTTCAGGGGTACAGTCCCACTTTACAAGATGATGTAATGCTGAGACAGATCGCATTTCCAGCTTTACACAGTCTTTACAGTCAACGTAAGACAGTATTAAGTCACTTGTCGACTATTTAGTAAACGACACCATAACTGAGATCACGCCGACAGCTCCCTGTGCACTAAATGAAATGTGAAAGTGCACTAATGATAAATGATTGAAGAAGTACTGAGGAAAATAACTGCCACAGTGCAGCCCTACGTGCCCACAAAGGGCCCTGCATAAAACCTCTATCATTGGTCAATATTTCCAAGATACTTGTGCACGTTTCAGCCATTTTAACTTGACCCGGTTTCTAACTAAAAGGGAGATCTAGCTGGGTACAGAGAGCAGACACGTCCCCAGTGTGTAGCAGTATGATCCTGTGTCAGGTGTAGAATAGCACTTGATGGGAGACTAAGATCAATGACTAATTACTTCAGATCAAGTTACAACTTCCTGGACATTTTGTGAATATCAGAAAGCAAGTGAAGTAAAGCCAGACTGTAAAATCCTGTTTCTGGTTATTTGGAAATGTGCTGGCATTCCTGCGCTGAGCTGAAACACAGCGTTTTCTCTTTGAGAGAAGGTATGTCACACCACCGGGGCCAGTGCTTACACACCACATCCAAACAGATGATAAGGAACGGTGCTCAGGCCCTGCTGAGTGTTTGGCTGCAGGTTCATAACCATATCAAGTCAACAGCTGGGACATTCTCACACTATGATGGCAAGAACCTGCCTCCTATTCTTGGTCTGAAGGGCGGTCTTGTCTGGTAATACAACAGATACACGAATATGCTCTGTATTGCCGTTATATAAAATGCAGCTTATGCGTGATGGATACAGTGGGCGGGACTCGTTGCTTCCAGTGGTAGTTTAAGTCGACAGCCGCTGCTCTCAAAGAGGCGTTTAATATTTGTTGATGTAATCAGTTTCAAAACCCTCGCGACCAAACAGAAAGGTAGGAGCCGAACATCAGTGACTGGAGGTCACAATCTAGGCCCTAAGTACCAGCCGTCTCATTACAGGGGCCGTCTTATAGCAGATCAATTCTCTCCACACTCCACAAAAAGTTACTTACTACTGGCTTTCTGATACATGGAATGTGCACTCAAGTTTCAACAGGCAAAACTGTTCCCAAGAAGACTCCTTAACACCTGAGGAGCAAATGTCAAAATAACTTAAGAGACCTGACTGCATAAACAGAATACCTTTTAATTATGTGATTAAACCAGTGGGGCAGTGCAACTGGCAGCAGAAATTAGGAAACAACGGTACTCACTGAAGCTCACCGACTCTAAAACTGGACTGATATGAACCCTGTCATAACTCTGAAACTATCCAGAGCGTTGCCACAAGGGATCTGTCTGGTGTCGAGCTCTGGAGTGAGGCAGGAGTGAAGGGAGTTGCTGTAATCCAGGCAAAAGGAAATAAACGCATGAGTGAAAATCTGTATCGTGACAGAAGCGGTGGTTTAATTTTCTGAAATAGTTCTCAGCTGCGGAGAGCTCAAGTGCACAGCCGCTGTCCCAAATGTGTAAAATCCTCGCGATTTCCACGGCACAATCTCGTCACACAAATTCAGATGTAACAACATCCGAATGAAGGAAATTCACACTTCTATACACACACAGCTTGTTCAACAACATTGGTGGAGTCTCCAGCAGTAACGAACTTCACACCACGTCAGAAGACGGCCGTCTGCGCAGGTGCTTTGACCAACCAGAAGGCGTTACAGCAGTAACAGCTAAAACTGCGTGTGACGGGCAGCTAAGCTAAGCTGGAAGCACCACAGCTACAGTATGCTTTCTGGTGTTTGCCCCACCCTGGTGCACTGCAAGTCTACTATATCTGCAGTACAGGGATGCTAAACCAAATAAAGATGCGTGTTCGTGCAGGTCATTTTTACAACATCATACACATGCATTGAATGGATTTGGCCCCAACACCCTGTGCTGATGCGTCAGTGGCGTAGGAACAATGCCAGATAACGAGCCGTTGCAATGAAATGACGGAAAGTTCCCAGCGGCCTCTAGAGGAAAATCCTGGCAGACCTGATGTCGTAATCCTATGAAGTCAAGACAGGGTCAGACAACTTAATGGGAGCCACTAAATACCATCTTATGTCCCTTCAATCAATTTATATTTGGATGGTACATTCCAGTACCGGTGTGAGACTATTTGACGAGGACACTTCTAAAGTTAACCAGAAGGACTGAAATAGCTTGTGACAGGGTAATAGAGTATGATTTGTTTCCTCTAGGTTTACAGGGAAATGCAGCTATAAAGCTTTATTATACTACATTAAGCCAAATTCATTTTGTTCTATAATTTGCTCATATTACAACGCAGGGCCTTCTGATGTAAAAATACTTGATGAGTCCAATCACCACATCATCATTTTGCTTTGACAACCACTACGATGGATGGGGTCGGGCTGAGGCTAGCTGATAGGATAAGCCTGTTTGCACTGCGGGAAGAAAAATCCCTTGGGGCATCCAGTTCCTGGAAGCCAACCACATGGCACCGCTGTTAAAACAGCAAGCTTAAACATCCATATTTTAAAAAGGCTCTCAGGGTCACGCTTGTCTACCTGAATAACCTATGAATCCATGAAAAGTGGACCGCTGTCAGCTTGTAGGTCGCAGCCACAATGAGCTCAGTAGAGCAGAGTTTTCCTTCGGTCCAGGGTTGCTTCAGTTGTTCAGTGGATGACAACAACAGGGCTGTTTTGTGTTGGACGACTTCCAAGTACGTCTGTGTGTGCAGCCCCTCATCCCCTTACAATCACTCCCTGTGCTGTTGCTGTAAATAGAAATGCCATTTGATTTGCCTCGTATCAACACCCAGGGTTTGATGTTGCGCCACTTGTAGCTTTGTTGCAAATTTAGAGATCAAGAGGTTATAACTTAAAAGAATAAGATTAAGGCAATTCTTCTTTTATCATTGTGCAAATCTTTTTAACCTGTATTTTAATGCAAAGACTAAGATGTTTTCTTTCCCCCCCATTCTGTTTATTCAGTAATCTATAAAAGATGGACAGCTCTTCATAACGCATTAAAAATATGATACATTTCTGTATCCAGTAATGTGAGCCACACTACTTCCAGCCGTATTATCAACCCAACGTCAACAATCACAAACTAGACCAGTGATCTCCACGAGTGTCATGATTACAGAGCGCAAATACACATTATTGTATGGATTTAAAGAGTCCGTTTTGTAAATAAAAAGACTTCCCCTCATAAATAAAAAGTTCCTACCTCAGCCAAAGTTTGCTGCAAGACGACGGCGATTGCCTCAAATCTGCAGTCGCTGGCTGCCAGGAGTCCTCTGAGCTGCTGGATGCTCTGGTCCTCCCTCCCCCCATTGACGACACTCGCTGGTACCACATCTGGAGGTCCGCTGCGCTGGTGTGGTTGGGATGCTGGCTGCTGAGGGTGTTGCTGGCAGGAGCTGGACTTGGGTTTGTTCTTGTCCACTGTGAAAGAGCACGTGTTGAGTGTGGTGACAACGTTGATCATCATACCCCCCTCCATCACCGCTGCTCTGAGAGCAGTGCCACCCACCCTATACGCTCCCCTCAGGGTCACAGGCGCAGCAAGCTCCGGAGTCGGAGCCCTGGTTATTTCTTCAGTCCAGAACTGTTCTGTCCAATCAGCCAATCTGATGATTCCCAGTGCTGCTCCTCCGACAGCACAGACATAAAAATGGATCCTCTGAATGCAATTAGTTTTCCATATCCTAATTAAATCTAGTGCACTGCAGACACTGGTCACCAAGGACAACTTATTTTAGCAAGGCCGTGCTACTGTAGTTTTGATTTACATCGGCTTTATAAATACATCACCCCCATACAACCGCTACCGACAACCCTACTAATGAAGAACACTTTATATGCTCTGATACTAAAAACGGAGACAGCAGAATAGAGAAACACTGAGTGCACAAGAAGGGAAAATCTTATCTTTGACACTGGACACCTGTGCGTTTATGAGGAGACTGCAGTGAGCGTTAGGTAACACAGCAGTGAGGATAGCTTGAGACATAACAGGAATACCAGCGAGTGGAATGTACTGGTACCACCAGTGGCCTGCGGGGATACTCACTCAGCTCAGTCTGCTGTTTTAGATGACAGCTGCTAGAGCCAATTAATATTCATAAGAAAAATTTACAAATGGATGAGGTTGCAAGTGAATTTGAAACAGTAAAAGCAATGATAAATCTACTTTAAATCTGTTGTAGTTGACTTCACCCTAGTTAGCTCCCTTAATACTATGTAGATACAACACCCGCCCATGAAGTGTTTATAATCATGGAGCATATTAAAGTTATATTGAGATGCACTGAGCACCGGATGATTTTAGAGCATCATAACATACCAGACAAACACCAGCATGCAACTGTGGGATATATGGACATCTTTCAGAACTAAACAATGCAGCCTTTACTCGGATGCCTTTCAAAATAAGACCCTGCTGTTTCGGTGCAGCATAATACTGCAGAGAGAAAATGTTGTGATGCACTAAGAGGAACAGGAACGGCCTCGAAGACCTGTGGAGTCGAGGAAGTACAACAAAAACCTGATGATTAAAAACTAGACCCATCTCATTTGAATAAGTATATGCTGCATTCATGCCACAGGCTGACTTGAGTTTACACAGCTCTGTATGCGGATGTGCAGTTCACCTCGAAACTAGTTTGTCAGTCGCCTCGCTGTGTTTCACAGAGTAAACAGTTCAGCATAAAAAACAAGCACAGTCATTTAGACAAATATATACACAGTATAATACTGCACCTGGAAGGATCGCACAACTTACAAAACAAACAAAACAAAAAGCAGCACTCCTTACTATGTCATTTATGTGAATTTCACTATTTTGACACCTCTAATACTTTAATTTGGCGAACAAATGTATGTTATGGAGCTTTGCTGCAGAACAAGGTTGTACTTTTAATTTTGCCTTAACTTTTCAGGCTGAAATAGAGGACGCAGATCATTCGAGAGCTGAAAAAACAGATATGCATCTCCTTGTCCTGACTGCATGATCCTAATCTACATAGAAAGACTGTTATACTACATGTATAGAGATAGTTCTTTATTTTTGCATCATGTCCAGTGCATTAGTACAGCTGTGCTGCTCAGCTTTTAATCATTTTGATGATGCAGAGGTTTTTTAAATCTAAAAAAGGGGTTCCTGAAGTGAGGATGCCCTCTGCTGGTTGTGCAAAGAGCACAAATACACACCATCTCAAGTTGTTGAGATGTTGCATAAATGTTGCATAAATGTGCCTGGATACAGAATAATATGTAGGTATTGTTGGAGCAAGAACCTGTGACTTGTACTTGTAGAAAATAGTCACACTTGTAACAGAACGTGATTGTATGATTTTCTTAATTTGTGATTCATAGCATTGGATTTGTGCTGTGGTGTTGTGTTTGTGGGGGAGAGAAAGAATTTCTACAGGTGTGCTATATTGTAAACACTTTCTCTTTGTGACTTCAAATTTACTGTTACACACGTGTAACTATCTTCTAAAACTACAAATTCCCACTGTTGCACTTGCTCAGTTAATATGCTCCGATCCTACCCTTCATAGAATAAAGCTAAGCGAGCTCAGGCGAGCTGCTGCAGAGTGGCAGATATTTCACTTCATCCCTCTGTAAGGTAATACTATGTTATTCCTAATTTTATTTAAATAAGTGTTTTTTATTTGAAGCAAAATGTAGTTACTGCTGTTTGTTTTTTGTTTGCACTCCTGGGACCATTTGGGAAGAAACCCACGGGATCACAGGCATGTTCGCTGATGCCCCTTTTAACTGGCAGAAAAAAGTCTTGCCATATAGGTTTATTTCATCTTGTGCTTGTTTCTGAGGCCACAAGTGGACATTATACAACATTTTCTGCAGGATTTAAATAATTCATAACGGTCTAAGAGAGGTGGGCAGGTTCCAGACCTCTGAGAAAATCTGAGATAAGGTCAGAGATTAAAATTAAAGGGCAATCCAGTGTTTACAAAACAGTATAGTATAATATTGGGGGCTTTTCTTTCCCATAAACACACGAATGTGCATTTTAATTTCATATAAGCACATACTCCGTCCCTATGTTTGAATGCTACTCCATGGCAACAGAGGACCAGCAGCTATTTCCATCAGTGTTGATGATTCACGCTGCCCTCTTTCTTCAATACTTCCACCCAGGCTCAAAATGATTTTGTACCAATTCAACTAGTACATGTAACACCAAATACAGAGTGATTTAGTGACTCCACAGCGAAGCACTCTGCTGCTGGAAGGAGATCTCACACCATGGCACAAAGCATGATGGGTGATGCGGCCCTTCACAATCAGGCACTTGTTACAGTGCTTGGTTGACACAATAGCAGGCAATAATTCTCAGTGTAACATTTACTGGACACTAAAATAAATGAATAAGTAAGTGTTTTAACTAACTGATGCATGGGACACCTTGCACATATTGAGATGAGTTGTTTTGAAGTAAATAGCAATGCTTCATTGTGTTTAAATAAGGAATAATAAGTTATTAAAATGTTTGAGACTTTAAAACTACCTCCCCATATTTGGTCATAACCCTTCAAAAGAAATCAGGAGAAGAACGCTTTAAATAACGTGGGAACCACAGGGAGCTGCTGTGTTCCCACAGTTCTGCTTAACAATCACAACAAGGTTCCAATGGTTCAACCTAGAGAACAAGAACCAAAATAACCTTGGTGCACCTCAGGGTGAAACAGGAGTACTGGATGAGCAAGAAAGCGAGAGGTAGTGTAAAAAGGCCTCACAAATAATGCAAGCCATCTTGAAATGTAAATATGACATAAAAAAATTTGAAAATTCTGATGTTTGTTTAAATAAAGTTGTTCTTGACTTAAAGACTCAAAATAAATCCTAAATTTAAAAAAATACTTGGGTATTGGGTGACACGTTTTGGCGACCAAGGTGGGTAAATGTAAGATGAACCTCCTGCTTTGCTGGCTAGTAAACAGCCATTCTAAAAATAGATTTCAGAAGCGGCTAACTGCACGACATGAGAGGCAAACGCTGATAGGCATGGGGTAATTATTACAGCACAGAGACCCAAAAACCACAGCGACTTTAGCAGAAATATTATAAAAATACTGAAATAGCTGACAGACCTGCGTGGAAAACCATGGTGTTCTTCCTGCATCCTGACAGGAGCTGAATGTTTCGGAGTAAACCCTTGGCTGTAAGACGCACGTGGATGTTCGACAAGGAGAGCTTCGGAGACCATAACATCTCTCAAACGCAAAGCAGGACGGCCACAGTTCCAGCCAAGAATTACTTAAAAAGAAAATAAAAAAACAACAGGGTGCAAATGCCGAAGCTTGATGCTGGCTATGAACCACACGCCATGGTGTGCATCAGTGTGTTATGCCTCAGGTGACAGCAGCACTGACAGGCAAAAAAGAAATAAATCAATAAAAACCCAGAGTAAGAGTTGTGCCACTGAGACAGCCTTGAAAAAAGTGAAGGCACCCAGTTCAGCATGGCAGGTCTCCCAACTCAAAATCTAATTCCCAGCTGTGAAGGCTGGAAGATACAGAGAAGGTTAAAGGCTGGCCGGCGGTTTGTGGCACAGCTCGATAGATGTGATGGGAAAAAAACAACAAAAAGAAGAGAAAATCCCTTAATCCTCTTGGTAAAGCCCGGCTCCAGCTATTTACCAAACGCATGCATCTCTAACAGCAAAGCAAAGCAGCATCTCCAAGCTTTATGATGGCGGTGCTGTAGCAGAGCCAGGATGCAGGGGGGGTGGGGTGGCAGAGAAAAGGGGAGGAGGAGCAAACGACATAACTGCAGCCAATGGGAATTGAATCCAGCCCCCCCACTCGTTCTCTCTTTCCCTGTGTCACCAGCAGTGGGAGGGCAAGAGATGACAGACTTCTCATGACATGGTTGTCTGATGAGCTGAGCCGTAAACAGCGCGGCTGGCACAGCTCTCTGTGGAAATGTGCCCTCAGCTATGACTGTGGAACACATTTAATTCAAGTCTCAAAACAATGTGCCGGGCTAGCAGCGTTAGCATGTTAGCAACAGCATGTTTTCCATCCAGTTGCTGCAAAACCGTAAGCTCGACCGGACTAACGACACCGTAAACCAAAAACATGCATCAAGCATTATGTGCCAGCAGCAGAGAGCAACAAATGCCATTAAAACAGAGAGCACACATTACAGCTTTAGTGTGATTATGTTGAGTATAGAAAGAGATACCCCCGATACCAAAACTTGAATGTTCTGGTCAAAATGAGCACAAACCACATCTGAACAGCATTAAAATACTACTTCTGTAGCTTCAGCTGAAAATACAAGTATTTACAGTTAATGCTCTTCTAAAGAGATGCTAGACTTGAACATCAATCAAATATAAGGCAGAGGGCGGTGCTCTTTGTAGTCGATACATTATGATATTGTATTTGTATCTCTATTAAGAAAACTAAACATGATTTTAAGTGAGGTAAGTGCCTTAATACAGATGTTTGCATTTAAAGCACAATAACCGATATCTTCTGAAAACAAGCCCACACCACTGACATTTCTTAAAAGCCAAGTAACACATCTAATAAATTGAAAAGATTAGGTGTGTTGGCAACACAACGACAAGAGAAAACTCTCACCATGTCCACTTGAAGTTAGAAGAACGAGTCTTGCCGAAGCGGTCCTTTTCAGTGGGGTGAGTGCAGGATTTGAAGCTCCTTTGCTGGTGGTGGCGGCGGCAGCAGGTTTGCATGCTGTGGCCAAAGCTGTTACAAGCAGAAGATCCAAGTGAGACGCGAGGCTAAAGTTTAATCCGAGCCATAATGTAGCACGAACACTGGCTACTGACCACAACCACAGGTAGCCTTTATGTCAGAGCTAAGGTTTGATCAAACACACTGTTCAATTATTCATTTAATTTAATCAAACAAACAACATCAGGAAGTAACAATAGGTTTCTTTGTAGTTGATTTTTTTAGGAGGGGTTCATCTCTTTCAACCTAAATCAGATTTATCAGGGTGGCTTATCACACCGTGGAGATTTGCGAGTTTAGAAAGGGAGATTTAAATCTCATCAAAATTTTAAAAAGGAAGATAATCGAAAAATCAACTAAAACTGTGTGTGTGTGTGTGTGTGTGTGTATATAGAGATGTAATCTCACGTGGTCCAGTGTTTTTCCCAGCAGTTGTGATGAGTCTAGCTTTCAGCACAGCTGGTTTGAATGGGGTTGATTTATGTGCAGCTCCTCCAGAAACTGTTGAACAAGCAGAGAAGTGATGGTTGAACACTGAAAATCATGTGTTTTGTAGAAGCACATGAAAATCCCCAGCATGTAAAACCAATGTTTATGTCCTCTGAGCTGAACTGATAACCACACGCCTCACCATGGATACTGCAGTTGATGATTCAACTTCCAGTCTTACTTACTTCTCCAAAGCTTTCGGTCTTTTCCATTAAATGCAGCTAACAAAGGGATGATACAAAAGCGATAGGATCCAATGAGCAGGCACGTCAACAGGGTGAGATCGCAGCTGGATGCTGCACTGCCCTGTGCCATTAAAGAGGAGTTGTTGAAAACATGAATTGGAATTTCAGTCCATGTGCAGCTTCGAGGTCCTGTGTAACCAGCCATCGGTTTTTAACAGGAACTAAGGGAACGGCTCTTCTTCTGCACCTCAGACGACATCGGCTGTAGTGTGTGTCTGCTCACTTTCCTCCAGGCAATGCTGTGTGTGAACTAGAGTGGAATAGAACCCGTTGCCGTGACAACCACACATGGGTGGGGGGGGTCCCCAGTTTGAAAAATAGATCCTCTCGGCCAATCACGGACCTGCATGCTGTTGAAGATGCTGGGAGGAAAAGATCCCGCTCTCTAACAGCGCTCCCTCTTTATACCATAGACCAGTAAGAAAAATACCCAAAAGACCTAGAGCTGCAACAATTTGTGGATTAAATTGATCGGAAGAAAATTATTTGCCACCTATTTTCATAATGGATTAATTGTTTGTCATTTTTCAAGCACAAATGTCAAACATTTGCTCCAGTTTGTTAAAGTTTCTTGAGGATTTGCTGCTTTTCATTGTAATTTATGACAGTAAATGAGTATTCTTCCATTTTTTGAAAACATCGCTTAGGCTTCTGGGAAACTGATGACATTCTTTAAGGAAAAACGATCAATCCTCAAAATAATCTGAAGATCAATCAAAAATAAAAATAAATAAAAAATCAGACCCATTGAAAAGCTGCAAAAAAAAAAAGAGTGCGTTGCTCATTCACAGATTTCTGACACAGCTTAAAATAAAGACATCTGAAAAATGTCCCAATGTTTTCAAGATGCCAAGCTCCTGTATCTTGGCAGATGTGGAGGCTTTAAATGAGGGAAAGATTTGCCCCTGGGGAGATTAACATCCAAGCCCCGCTCTGAAGTGGGTCACCATTGAAAACAAAAGCCCCTCCCCTCCGTGTCCAGATGTGTCCTTAAATACCTCGATGAACGCCCCGGCCTGACCCTGGAGAACTAACTTCATACCTTTATGTAATAACCTGTAGGGAGTGGACATCCAATTTCTAAAAACAAAGTAAATCCTTGTTAGGCTCACCTTGTGTACTCCCAGCACCTTCACTCTTCTCAGTGTGAACACTGGCCTCAGTAAGGCTCCTAGACGGCCCCAGGGACTTGTGTAGTGGTCTAGAAGCAGGACAAGCAGGGGGGCCCATAAGAGAGGGGCGAGAGAGAAACTGAGAAGGTCGGGGTCCATTCAGCTGGGGCTTAATACTTTGGGCTGTTGAGGCGGTTCCAAGGGACAGCTCTCCTGTAGCCTGCGCTCTCTGTCCGCCTGGGATGTAATGGAGAACAAATAAACATTGGAGGTCAGCAGCATGAACCCCTTTATTAAGGACAACTACACATTCTGAGCTCACTGGTGTACTGGTCATTTGGTGCAAATGCATGCAGCCAAAACGCCCACAGAACTACAACACAGCCAAATCAGGCCTAATAAACAAAGTCTTTTTCTCATAACAGGAAGCAGAATAAAAAGTCATTTTAACAAGAAATTATAAAAGATGTTTTCAGGTAAACATAATTATTGCAAGTAAAAAGCCTGTGAAAATGTGTGTGAAAAATGTAATATAGAAATTGTACAAAACTTACCAATCTTAGTCATTACAACAAACATGTCAAATTTGACCAACTACAAACAAACAAACAACAAACAAATGTTTAAGTAAAATAATGCATCCCCCTCGAGTGTCCCTGTATAAGAAGGTTGCTGCTTTTTTTTTTTTACTGTGCTCAGGGCGCTTGTCTCAAACATTGTGTTCTCACTTTAACACTATTGGTGCGCTCAAAACCTCCCTTTCCTTCCCCTGCTTTTTCCACTCGTGCAGATGGCTTCCCATCAGAGGAAAAGTCCCTCTCCTTCCTCCCTTCCCCTCCTCCTACGATAAAGAGCGGTGGGCACCTGGACAAGAGGTCGGAGGGGACATCTGTGTCCAGCACTGTTCCTGTGGGACACGGCTGAGCTCATCAGGAGTAAGACAGTATGACTAGTAGATGAACTGCTCAATGTCACCCTCTGATAGGGAGACCGCTTTACTACAATCATTTGAGTTTAAAACGTGTATAGTGGAGCAGAGCTATACAGATGAACCCTTATGCCCTCCTCAAATTTTGCACAATTTTGTACAAAAATGTACACGACAAATAAACTGCTATAAAATCATCATACATCCATATTTTTTCTAACTCAAACAACCTCAGCCCTGCTCAAAACGACCAAACATTCAATCCTTTTCAGAATTTTAACCCCTTAAATGCCAGTTTAAATATTTGAATGTTTTCATTATCATAAAAAACCCCCACAAAAAATGAATTATTTTCCATATAATAAGTAGTAGGTGGATGGGGCTTTGCAGGTGATTAGAGTCAAAATTATTATGATTATGTCAAAGATCAGCAAAGAAATTGATTTGATTGCATTAGTAGTTTTTATGTAGTGTCAGATTCTCCCTCTGGACACCTTCGTGGCCAAAAAGGCCTCATTGGGTTCCATTAAAACCATATTTTTTAATTTCACTGCCATTACAGTATAAAATCATGCATTCTGTAATGTTAGCATTTTATTTTGAAGAGAAGTAGTGATATTTGACATTTCTACTGTATTTTACCAAATTCAACCATTTTCCCTTTGTAGGCCGTTGCATTAATTTTTGTATTTTTGCCAGAGGGCCTCAAGAGTGATTTGTGTGTGTGAGATATTTTTAAATCAACATTTGATTCATCAATTTGAACATTTATTGTACAAACTGCAACAACTTTGAGAACTGCAACAACAAAAGTGAACACCAAAGAACATTTGAAATATGAACACAGAATGAAATAGAAATATCCAGGCTTTGAATATGTGATGTGTGTGTGTTTGAGAGTGAGAGTGAGAGTGAGAGAGTGTAGTTCATTTCCAGCAGCAGACCAGCAGGTCCTGCAGCATGTGACCTGGTGCTCTCTACAAATGCACCTGTTAGACTTTGTGCAGGTAATAGAAGACCCATGGCAGCAGCAGCAGTGCTTTCTCACAATGGATTTCCCCAGCTCCTCTAAGAATGACCTGTTTGTATGTAATTGCAAAATCAGCTGGATCATGTCAGGCGTGAAGAAAAGGTCATGAGGATGCCACATCGGGGATTCTTGATATGGCATACCTCGTGGGCCCTGGCATAATGCCGGTGGGTGCCTGAATGTAGCGCAGCGTCTCGGCATGAGATGGAGACCAGACTTGCCCGTTCTTCGCTGTTCACTCACTGTTAGGATGGGCAGGATCCCCAGGGTCCTCTCCACTTTTCAAGGTTCAGACGCACTCACAGAAGTGGAGGAGTGACCATTCCTTATCAGACTCCCCCTCAAAGCTTTTGTCTTCTTCAGATGAGTCCTGAGCTGTCTGGCAGATAAAGACTGCAGGACCATTTCTAAAGCCTCTTCCAAAGTGAAATGCATCTTAATTTTTGCTCCTCCTCTTTGCTCCAGGTCTGTCTCCTCTGCCCACTAATGAAATGACCCCTGCAGCCAAGCAGCTTCTTTGGCTGAGAGACAGCCAGGTGCATAAACACACTAACAGTTGTTTTTGTTTGAGTACAACCAAGGCAAGAAGTCACGTATTTACTCAATGCCCTTTCATCACCCCTGAAATGATCAGTGCATGCTTACACACACACACACACACACACAATATATAACTGGCAAAAATACAAGAATTTCATGCAACGGCCTACAAAGGGAAAATGGTTGAATTTGGTGGAATACAGGAAATTCAAATATTTAAACTGTCATTTTAGGGGTTAAAATTCTGAAAATTATTGAATGTTTGGTAGTTTTGAGCAGGGCTGAAGTTGTTCAAGTGATTTATGAAAAAAAAAAGTAGAAAAAATATTGATGTATGATTTTATAGCAGTTTATTTGTCGTGTACATTTTGGCCACGAAGGTGTCCAGATGGTGCAAAATGCATCACGAGAGTATAAAAGACATGTAAGAGTAAAAGACAATGGATTTCAAAAATTCTACTAAAAAGAAGAGTTCCTGCAAAGTCAAAAACAAAAAGTAGCAAAAAATTTACAAAAATGACCGAGGAGGGCATAAGGGTTAAACCATGAAGATTATTGGCATCTTCGTTTTCATAATTCATGAAATGATGGCCGAAAGCTAATGAATGAGTAAAAATAAGTGTCATGTGAAAACTATAAAGCACTCTCTCGTAACTGCTGCTGCGTCAGCTGCACCACAAAAAACCATCTACCTCTGGTGCTGCCGTCAAAGTCAACTTCTCTACTTTAGTTTGAGTCATACACAGGGTTAAAACGGACCTATTACACAATTCCCTCCGTTTACACAACGGTGGAAATAGTTAGGAAATAATTTGCTCTCTGCTTAGACAACGGCAGGTCATAAGACTCATGAGGATAGTGGTTGTGACCTACTGTCAATGTTTACATACAGGTCAACTTTCCCCTTTGTGTAACAAATGTGGGACAAACGTTTCTCGACTTGCACCTGTACTGCTCTTCTGCTTGGATTGCGGTGTCCCCACAGCTTTGGAGGTCCTGCATTCATCCCTCCCCAGGGTGCCCTTCCTCTGCCTGGTTGTCAAAGTGGCTGGTCTGGGAGAGGCGGCCGGGGGTAGTGCTCGTCTAGGAGACGGTCGTCCTCGAAATCTGCTCTTACTCTCATCCCATGAGGCACCTGCTGTTGTCGATTTGCTGGACTCTGCCTGCAAAGAGAGCAATTCCTCACTCAGTCCCTCAGCTCTATTGGCCCTGATGGTTCACAACACCGGAAGACATTTCCAAAAAATCCTTGCCAGCTCCGACCAAATCTTTCTGTTCTCTAAAAACTACTATTTAAACAAAAAAAATAGTAATAGTACTTAAAAATATGTAATCAAATGTTGAATTTTTAAAGTATTCACATGTCAAGTCCATACTCACCACCAGGCTGATCTTCTTAACCTCCCTTGAGTTTTCAGCAGGTCCCTTTGTGGCCTCAGCCTGTGTGGCCCGTTTATTCTGGGAAGAGGGATTCGGGTTCCGGGGTTTGGTCTGGCCCGGGCGGGTGTCAGCTTTGGGAATGGTAGAGCTAGATGGGAACCTCAGAGTGGTTCTCTTCTCCTTGGGTGGCCTAGATGACGACGATAACCTCTCAGATAAGGAGCGAGGCCGCGTCTTGAGGACAGGAGGCTTGTCTTGACCCAGTGCTGAGCCTGATCTGACCTCAATTTTGTTCGACACGCCCTGCTTTGGAGTTGGTTTGGGATCTGTTTGGCCACTTCTATCAGGGGATTTTTCTAAGGATGAGAAGCGGGTCTGGTTGCCAGCATGCTGCGCGGCGGCGGCTGATACTTGGCTTGAGGCTGCCTGCTCTGTTTCAGAGCAGTGGACTACTGAAGCATGTTTATTTGCAGCTCTGTTTGGTGGGGATGCTGTACTCTTGCCCTGTCCATCCACAGCAGTATGACCAGATGACTGTATCATTGTCACCCCCAAATTAGCAGCTGCTGTATTCACTCGTCTCTCAGCATCATGGACCGTTTTGTTGTGGGTAGAGACCACAGCTGTAGTGATGCTCTTTACCTTGGCAGGGCTACTAATCCTAATAGTTGCTCCTCGATGTGCTTCACTGTGTTTATTGTTCACATTAACTTGTGGTGGTTTGAGCTGCGACGCAGTGCCAGGAACCGACACTGGATGCACATTTCTTGACACGACTTTAGATTTTACGCCACTGAAGTCTGACCTGGGAAACTTCTTAATTTCCATTTTCTTGACTTTGCTGGCTGAAGGCAGAAGTCCTGCAACCAAACGTTGTTTTGGAGTCAGAGAGATTTGCTGCTGTTTAACAGGGTGAAGGACTGGGCTGCCTGCATGTCCAGTGAAGAGAGAAAAGGAGGGGAGGCTGGGTGTCTTGTTTCCAATGTTTAGTACTGGAGTGGAAGTATGATAATCCTTATCAGTGTCTTGCATAGCTGACAGAGTGGACACAAAGGCCCTGCCTTGTTCTGGTGTCAACGCTCCTGGGAAATGGGGCTCTGCTTCAGCACTAGCAAACTGAGCCTCTTTCTCACAATCCGCAGGAGATGTTTCACAGAGAAAAGTCATCAAAAGACCTCCTTCATTCTCTGCAACAAGAGAGTCGGATGTTGTTGCCATCTCGTTTTCCTCAGTGGGGAGCTCTGCCTGAGAGAAAGTCATGCCAAAACACGCATGGCCTACGTTCTCCTCCGTCACTCCGTCTGACGACTTTTCGCAGATATCTAGCACAAAGGTCGACAACAGGTTGGAGTCAGAAGACAGTGCTAGATGGTCTGCAGCTAGAGAGATTGATGAGTCGTCCAGGGAGGAGATTATCAAGAGTGACTGGTCCGCAAGACACAAACTGTTGCTCCTTCTTACCATTTCTTCAGAGCTCACCGAGCAGCTGTCATTCTCAGTGGATCCTGTACAGGAGGTCTCCCATGAACTTCGTTGGCTTTCCCTCCCAGCAGAGTGTGGAGACTTCACTGCACTGTTACTTCCGTCCTCTGTGCCTTTACTACAGTTCTGGTACTTCTCTGATCCCGTCTCGTGGTCGCTCAGACTCAAGTTTTCATTCCAGAAATCCACACTGCTGTTAACCGGCGTGGCAATCAAAGTTTGGTCCAGGTTCATGCTTACACCACAGAACATGTTGCCCTGTGCTAAGGTGGTGTTGAAGGGGTTATCCACAATGGTACCGTCGCTGAGACAGCCCTCACGCATGTTGATGTCACTCCGGTTGGAAATGCTGCTGTGGGAGTCAGGTGAAGAGGACAGTGACGGGTTGCTGTACTGGCTCTCAGAGGAGAGGCCCAGCTGTAGGTCTCTGTGGGACATGTTAAATGTTTCGTTAGACATTTCGTAGTTCTGATGAGACTTCTGTAGATCTAAATATCCTCACAATTTAGCAGCACCGCAGTCCATCTGATTTGTTGATCGGGCCTGCATATCTGTTGAGGAGGGAAAAAAAAGTCACATTTTAAAAACCAACCTTTGTAATTACACTGAATGTTAAGAGGCTCCAAAAAAGGATTAGACTTGTCCTGGAAAGCCTTTGTAGGCACTGGTCATTGTAACAGTAGCTGGATAGTAATTATTTATGACTCAGTATAATGAAAAATGCAGAAGTCCTCAGGATCATGCTTAGGGCATACTGTAGTTTTTCTGTCTAAATGATCTCCTAGTTGTGCTGCATGCTACAAGATGTAATTTTATTAATATTGTTGAATATCAAGTTATCAGGTATCTCTACCCTCTAAAGATATGTTTTACCAGACAAAGCATCATATGTCAATGCACCTGTGGAGGTAAAACAAGCCTATGGGGTGCATCAGGTGAGAATGAGTAGAAAACACCACTTTTGTTTTTTATTGCAGTCTCTCTCTGAATCGTGGTTTAATAAAAAGTTAAATGTGAGGATGGACCGGCAGTTACGAGCCATGTTTATCCTCTGAAATGAACCAACATGCGGTTGGCATGAGAAGTCAACGGCAATCTTAACTGCTGTGTTGTGAACTGTTGTGTTTATTTAAGCTGACTACAACAAAAGCACCATTGTGGTATATGTACCAACAGAGAGCAAGATATCAAGTCATCAAATGCATGAAAATGTTCTAGTATGCAGACGCCAGACATTCTGGTGCATATAAGAGGTAAACTTCAGCAGAATAATAAATCATCTAAACATGTTTCTATAGCAAAACTTCCTTGAAAAAAGGGTGAATGAAACACATCGAATGTTGTTGGGAGCAAGGTTGTGAGTAGTGAACTGCACTTGGGACAGGGAATACACTGGTGGAGGAGGCAGGATCAGTGAGGCTATTATACACACAATGCCAAAAGCTTAAAACTTGGTTAAAAGGAAACCTGAGTTCAGTACATTCAACTTCAAACACTAAAGAAAAACACGTCATGGGAGAGAGGGTTCAGTTCATAATATGCAGCAGGCTATCCTCACATTTCCATTCTTGAGTGGTAGCCTGCTTGGCTTTGGCATCTTTGTGTCTTTTAATGCTAATAAAGAAGTTAGACATAATCCAGCAGCTGAATGGTCTGGGTGTCAAAATAAGACTCGTCTTTCCCTTCGTATATAGGGGCACACAAGGTTTTACATAAAGTAAGTGACGTAACTAAAAGAGAGAGTCACAGACACCTGCAGTCACTAAAGAGTAAAGACCAGACAAAACCAGAGCTAGCTGCCTATAGTGCACAAAACAAGAATAACACTGCGTTGTTGCCACCTTACTAACAAATCTGAATTTTCAACCAAACCTTAAAATGACAAATTCAGACTTCAGCAATTAACTTAAAATGTATTAACCTTTGTTGAAATGAGACACTGCAACAGAGAAATCAGAAACGCATGGTCAACTGTAAAATTAACAAGGATTCAAGTTTATACAAACTTTGCATGCAAACTTCCCTGAAGCAAAACAAAAATACCGTTTCCTCAAAAACACGACATTTATAAAAATCCAGACTAGGTGTCTAGGGTGAGAGCTGGACCACACTTCAAAATGTCAATTAGAATTAAAGCTGCGAGCAGCATTGAAGGGCCCTCGCCAACGTGCGCAGGTCGGGGCATGCTGCGGTCGAAGCATGTGGCAGCCTCCACTTAAAGCACTTGAGGACAGCAAATGCGTGCGTCTGCACAATCTCAGCTCAAACCTGCTGCCTTTGCCCTAGGAAGACTAACTTTTAAATCTAATCACTTTATTCTCAAGCAGATGGCAGCATTGTTTCATTAATAGAGTCCTCTGGTTCAGACCGTTAGCAAGAGCATTCAGCCATTCCACGCCCCTCAAACAACTGCTGACTTCTTATGGCGAAGAGTGCGTTGCCATGGCAACGCCGTTTGATGAAAAGTCACAATATTCGCATTGGAAGCATCATCTATATCTCAGGACTTCTCATATACAATTTGAGACAGATCGGGCTTACCTGCTAGGAGCAATAATGCAATGTTTATGCACCGGCCTCACTAGGTGGCGCTCTCACTTTGATTCAATATTGACTCCTACGTCTGTTCAGGCCGGGAGTGTCATCAGTCAATATCAATATGGACAAGATGCTATCATCTGGAGAAAAGTTACCGCGTTTCCACACACTTGTATAGTGATTTTAAGGTGGATCTGCTTCGCTGCACCTCAGACTCTGACACGTCATTTCCTGCTGCTAACAGGTGGCGCTACGACTGACTGAAAAAAGGAATGATGATGCCTTCAGGGTGAGGGGGAAGTGAATCATGGCATTTTTGGGGCCTCTTGGAAAAAGTATAGTGGAGTTATAAACAATTTCCTGTTTGACCTCAAAACACGTACATTCCAGGCCCCATAACTTGAACACCGTGCGGCGAAAAAGAAATGTTAAAAATATCGTTTGGTGTCCATTGCCTCTAGAGGACCTCAGGCTTTTCAAGCCGATCCGATGTAAACTGTAGTAGGAGTTTGCGAAAGTACGGAGCGTGCAAAAGGCTTATATTTGACTACAAAATAATTAATAACTAACTCCCTGTTGGATTTAGAGGAGAGGTTCAAGAGACTTATAATTAAGTCTAAACAAGATACGTCAGTATACCAAATTTGGTGACTGTAGCTCAAAGCAAAAGGGGGGGGCTTTCATTTTGAAAATTATAGGTGGCGCTATACGCCCCCCCCACCTGCTCCAAAATGATGAGACTGCTCTCATCCTTCAGGCCGACGTGTGTGCACATTTTCAGGAGCATACGACCATCCCACGCCCCTCAAACAACTGCTCGCTTTCTATGGCGATGAGTGCGTTGCCATGGCAACGCCGTTTGATGAGAAGTCACAACCTTTCCAGGGAAGCATCATTCATGTCTTAGGACTTCTCAAATAAAATTTGAGGCAGATCTGGCTTACCTGCTCATAGCAATAATGCAAAGTATCAGAAAAGTTCCTTCCTGTCCTCACTAGGTGGCGCTCTCACTTTGATTCAATATTGACCCATATATGTGTTCAGGCCGGGAGGGTCATCAATCAATATCAATATGGACACGAGGCGATCATCTGAAGCAGAGTTACAGCCCTTTGAATTTTCATGATGCCTCATCAATATTCGCCGCGCCGCCGACCCCACGCCCCCTGATGAAAACGCACAGATTTCTCTGAGAACCTTCACCCACATGTTTAGACTCTGCGTAGTGACTTTGAGGTGGATCTGCTCAACCAACTCCGAGCTGGACCTCAGACTATGAACTGTGTCACTTCCTGCTGCCAACAGGTGGCGCTATGACTGTGACCGGAAATATGCATAGATATGTGGTCAGGGCGGGGGGGCAATAAACCTGGTCAGTTTGGGGCCTGTTGGACAATGTACGGCCGAGTTATTCTTCCTGTATGGCGGCGAAACACGTATATTCCAGGACCCATAACTTCCTCACCCTGTGGTGAAAACTACATTTTAAAACTTTAGTGGTG
>JAVQJD010093034.1:0-18997 GCA_036023655.1 Nannoperca australis
CTACACCCTCTATTTTCTACTGTTTATTATTCTTTTTTCAATAACTTTATTGAGCATTGTAACTGTATCAAAAAGCAATTTCCCTTCTGGGATTAATAAAGTATTTCTGATTCTGATTACATTTTTGTCTAACAGCTAAATTAAGGGTTCAAACTAGACCGATAAATCAGCTGGGCCGATATATTGGCTGATATTAGCATTTTGCATATAGAGTGGTATCAGTGTGCATGTTGGTCAATGAGTAACAAGAATTTGCTGTACAGAAATAGATATGTTTGAAGTAGTTCAGAAAGGTTTCCTCCATTAAGTCATTTATCATCCAGAGAAAATTGACAAGTTTATTTCCGAATTGTAAAATCAATTGGATAATCTTGTTAACACAAGGACAAAGTACATACATTTTCTTTTTGGTAAATTACTTTGTTTTCATTTTATTAATAGCATTATATTTATCCCTAATCTAATGTCTTTGTATCTTTGAATTAAATCAAATCCAAGTTTCATTTTTCACAAACGTCTGAGACCTCCCTCCAAGGACTCACCAACAATGGGCCCCGAGTCCACACCATGTTTTGCCAGCTGTTGTTTTAAATCTTCATCGGTGAGATCTGTCACCTCCACTTCCTCTGTGCGAGGCTTGTCTGTTTTTTTGGTAGCTTTCTGCAGAAAGATTTAAGTTACACACCATACAACAAATCACAACACGCGCTCGTTCCATCAACCCGTGCAGCCGGCCACAACATACCACATCAACCCACTAATAAAAGCCAATGAAGATCCTTTTTGACAAAAAAAGAAAAACGTACTCTTCCAGATCGACTTTTGTTGGACACCACGGGGGCAGGTAACTCTTCGTCGCTGGAGAAGGTGTCTGCAGGTGGAGGCTTCTTGTTGTTCAGTATAGTCAAGTTTTTCAGATACAGCTGCACATACACTTCTTTTTTATGCTCTCCGCTGGGAAGTGGCACGTTGTTTGCTGTCAGCTCATTCTTCAGCTTATCTTTCGTGAGAACCGACGGATCTTCCAGGAATTCTGCCATGTTTAACTTTCTTTTTGCTACCGTGCGCTTTCTTTTTTTGCCGCTTCCACCTAACGGAAATTAGCGCGTTCACTCGGCAGCGGCAAGCAACAACACCGGGAACGTGACCGAATAGCGCTGTTGTCAAACACGACTGGCGCCTAACCCGCTGCCTATTCAGCTAGCAGGAGATAAGCGGTCTAAGAAAATAAACGCCCAGTTTTACTTGTTAGCCTCAAAGCTAAAGTATCCACAGGTAGCTTGGATTTTTCAAAAACAGATTCACGCGTGTGCTGCAAATGTAACCAATGAAAAAATCTAAATTAACCAGCTGTAATGTGACTGAATTAGCTTAGCTTTAAACCGGTCCACTTGCTTCTGTCTGTCCGCGGTCGCAACAGGGCCAAACAACAGCCAGCCCGGCTATTGGTCAGAGCACCCCAGTAAACTCCACTCTGATTGGCTTGCTATGAAAGGAACGCTCGCAGGCCGCCGTCACAAAGAAACCGCAGGCTGTGTGTTTTAGATAACGGCTTTATATAAACCCTGCCGACGATATTTCCACTATTGTTTGAATTTACTGACGTTTTTTATCATTATTGTTTTTAATAGGTGGACAAAAACGAGTTTAAATAAATGATTTGAATCGTACTAAGCGATGACAGAGAACAATGTTAATGGCGGTTTAGTGGCACTGGCTGTTACTCGCGTTTATACACACGCAGTTTTTGTCTCTTGCTTGTTTGTCGCATGATTCAATGGTTTATGACGGCTAGCAGTAAATAAAAAATAACTACAGTGTCACTAAAGGTTTTATATATTACATAATGTGGCAGTGAGCGAATTCTAAGCCATGAGGATGTAATCTGCCTCTATAACAGAAGAGGGCAGCACGAGACACGTTATTCAAAGGAAATGCAGATTAGTTTAGTTGAGGTTTCCTGTTCAATATCAAACCAGCAAAGCAACCACACTTGATTTAACTTCATAAAGCACACACGTTAGGGAGTTTATGGAGACAGTTTGGATAAAAGAGGCAGAAGGAAAATAAAGTGCACAACCTACAAAATAAAATCAAGAATTTTTTTTAGAAAATGTTTTCTTAAATGTTTTTTGAGAGATCTACACTGATTTGACTTATCTTAAACTTTACATGACGCTGTTCAAGACTTGAGGAACAACAACTGCATCAGCATGATCACCATTAGTTTTCATCCTTGACATTGGAACAGCTAGATGTCTCTGCACAGAAGATCTGAGGCACCTCAGTGGTCACAAGTTGCAGCCTACACTCTCGCACACAGACATGGCAGTGTTTGACCAACTCCTGCCTGTCTTGGATCTCTGGGCATGCTGGTCTCTAACCCCGCGGTGAGCCACCCCCCCTCCTGCCGTGGGGACAGTGGTTTCAGGTGGCACTGTGTGGCTCCCCACCTGTCCTTCAGACCTGCCTCTCTGGAGCTTTTTGGGATGCTGCTGCAGAAACCGAGCAATTGATCCCCACCTCAGCTCCAAACCACACTAAAATACAGCACTTCAAGTATAGTTCAGCTTTTCCATAGTGCATTTGCCAATGGAGTGCAGGCATAAAAAATGTTGAGCCCTTGAGAAACACCTTTTGAGCTTTCTTTGTATGTAATTTATACAGAAAATAAAGCATGGGCCAAGAATCATAGAGAGTGCCTCTTTAAGCATAACAGTCATGGCCTCTGAAAAATGATCAAAGCCTGCTCTTTAATCGTCAACATTCACATTTTCAGAATGAGTTCATTTAAAATGGAATTGTTCCACCTGATGTCGACCAGTCAGTATAATAATTTCTTGACAGATGATTGTAAAATAAATCTAGAGAACAAATGAAATAACTGTACGGAGAAAAACAAAAAGCAATTCAAGTAAAAATAAAGGCCTGAGTGAAGTTACTTAAGGAGAAACTTGAATTACTGAATGTTATATAGTGTTTGGAAAAGACGGCACATTGCAAATTAACGCAAACATCTAGAAGTGGATTTCTGATCACTTCGACAAATGTTGAACACAGGCTCCTTGGTCGAGTTTATCTTGGATTTTAAGCATTTCTAAATCCCAATTGAGCCAACCACAGAAGTAGCTTTGGAAAAGTCAACCTTTACCACCCAGAGAATGTCTGATCCAATTCCACTGACGCAACAAAACACATACTTGAAATTAATCAAAGTTCTGAAATTTCAGCACAACGTACGATCACAGCCTTGTCACCTCATGGGCGTACATCTGTTGCTTGGTCTGGATTTACATAATAACCAGTGGTATGTCTAATTTCTTTTATAAAAGTTTATTTTGTCTTAAAAAAAAAAAGAACATTTAAGATTTTTACATAACCAGAGCATTTTCTTAAAGCATCCAATACTAAAAAGGTCTGTTTTCCTGCACTAATCTATCACAACAATCTCTAATCCTCAGAGGATGTTATTACTAAGTGCTAAACTAATTAAGATCAAGTCCTGGGCAGTTTCCTGTTTAAAAAGGAGGGTAGGATGCGGGCAGCAGGAGCAGTGTATTTCACAGGAGCTGAGATTTGTGTGTCCTGGCCTAGGAACAGCCACCTAGTAGTGCTCACACAGTATATTTTCATCTGTTGACAATCCAAACTCTACTTAAAAGGACACATGCTTAGTTGTAGATGTTCCTGTCAGAAGGAAAAATGAGACTCCCTCTCTGGCCCTTGTTGATGCCCATTTGGCCACCTGCCTGTTTGTATCATAAGAAGTCCTCCATATATTTGCATTACTATTATGATTTGAGCTTTTTCCGTTTTATTTGGCCATTGAGTACAGAGACACACTTGCTCATGTCCTCGCTGAACCTAAGGCAAACATAACTGTGTGTGAACCTTCATGTAGTGAATGAAGAATTTCCATTAAGTCTCCAGTGTGGCACCCATGGGATACCATGTTGGATCATTGGGGGGAAAACTTAATGTAGGCCATCCATCTCTTCAGAATGTAATACACTGACATAAAATCTATTAGTGCCACTAAAAGTGCCTCTTCTGTAGTAGTTGGTGACCACTGAAAATGCACTGCGATGCAAAGGAGCTTCACTGATCTTTTATCTACTTCACAGTTTAGGAGATCATGGGCCCTATGCCTATAGTTAAAGCTGCTACAATCAATATTTTAATGTTAACAATGGATCAAATTATGTAAAAGTGGACACTCCTAGTGACAATCCCACAGAGAATTATCACTTTAACCTGCAGTTCCCCTCAGCTTCATGGATCATTTTAGTGTCTTTCAGCTCACGTTTGTTTGGTGCGGAAATCAGCAACTATTTGCTAAAAAAGTTCCCCAAATAAACTCTGAGAGGTCATGTGAATGCTGTGTTTTCAGTTTTCTTCTGCCCAAGTCGCCCAAAAAAAACAAAACAGTTAAAGCAAATTAAAGGAGGGCATGTGCTAGTGAGCTACTGTGCGCCAAATACAATCACCAGCCTTGCCCAAACAGAAAATTAACCACTGTCTCCAAGCACAGACCTGACTACCCCATGACAGGGCCTTCAGGAAAACATTGCAACTCTATACTTCAACCACTAAGGGAATGTTGTTTAGCCAACAAAGTTAACATTTTCTTAGTTAAGAGACAATGACACGCAGTGCGATATAATGTCAAAACACTCATCTCATTTGTAAGATTTCAGAAACCACATATTTGACTTTACTTCATGGTTCACCACCAGGTTTTTTTTTTTTTACATGCCTGACACGACTGAACCGAATGGCCGGGTGGCTCGCAACAAAAAGAGAGGGCAACCTCACACAGGTGACTGCCAGACTCTTGAGTTAACAGGAAAGAAATATTTCCGTGCTTAACTTGGCCGAAGCTCTCAACAGGCCTGCCTCTGCTTAGTTTTTCAGTCCACATGGCTTAACACTGGTACCGGACCAGTATGGGAAGAGCCAAAGACTTCTCAAAAGCCTCCTGTGATGTGTCGGTTGTGACACCGCCATGCCCCGCCATGTTTCCTCTCTTTCCCCGGATACCTGGGCTCTGAGCTCACAGGCCCCCCACTCAAGCGAGGAGTCACCATTCGGGAGCATCAGCATTAATCGTACCAAATGAATTAGAAGTAGACAATCAACAGAGACTCAGCGGCACTCCTACAGTAGCTGCAAGTGCCAGATCAGGGAACATGCCAACTGCTCGGTGTGTTCAGCATTTTATTGCAATTGTTGGCAGCACTCGAGCTCAATTTTCAATTAAGTACCAAAAAAGAAACGGTAGTGGATTTTATAAAAGCTGACAACAAGATACCTCTTTGGGGACCTTTGTGTGAGGTACCTCCATAGACTGACATTACTGTGTTTGTAATTTTATTACTGGTCCTTCTGGTGTCAAGTTATTTTAAGTAATAGCTCTCAGCTCTGAGTCTACTGCAGCCAGGACACATTCCCAAAAACCTGGTACTGCAGCTGATATGATCTTATTTATTCAATCTTGAAAATTGAAACTTTTAGGCCTCACACTGCCTTTCTGCCTGAATGGACCGCTCTTTAGCTGGACCTACATCAGACCTATTTGGTCAGTGGACTATTTGGTATGCCATGTGGAAAAAGCACTTGTCGTCATGTTTACTGTCCTTGCAGGAGGTAATCTTGATGGTTCGGCTCTTGTAGCAGCTCATAGTTTTGGGTAGTAAAACACAGGGGGCCTATCGATGCTCTGAAGCCTCACAGCGTGGCTTATCCGTGCCAGCGGTAAAGGACAAATGTGCCAAAGTCTGCTGGGTTTGGCTCTTTTTCTCACCCCCTGGCTTCCAACACCGATGTATCCAGCTGAGGTACAATAATTTGACACCTCTTAAGCAGCTGGACCCTTTAGTGTGACAACCACTGCTTTGTTTTATATTCCTGCATATTTTGAACGCAATCAAAAATTACAGTCAGCAACATCTAAACTGTGTTTTTATCCACGTTGGACTTTTGCCCCTCCCCACCCCCTTCAATACCCTTTATCCCTCCCTTTCCTATGTGGGATTTAACATACACTTTGTGGTAACCTTGCTAAGTTATCAATTTTTTCTATGTTCTCTCACACTGAATAAAGGCTTGTTTCTCTGTGCCTGCTTGTTACGACTTCAAGGACAGCTCCCTCCATCTGGCATTAAGTATTCCTGGTGCCAGTGTCGGGTTAACTGACACTCCTGCACTTAAACTAATGGCAGCGAGCAGTCATCTCCCATGAGGTGCTCACCTTGGAAAAAATCACCCAACTCCCTCATCCTCAATCATAGTGGTGCTCTCGCCACCCACTGAATGAAACCATGGGCATGAAAAGAGGGATTGTTTCACTATTCAGGCATATATGAGGGCAAATGAAAACATGTAATACGCATGTCCTGTCTTGGATTTGCCCTCCTCCCGAGTTCAATGAGACGTTGAGAAGTGGGAAGAGTAGAACAGCATGCAAACAGAAAAAGGGAGAGTCAGCAAATTGCCATTTTCATTAGGAAGGAAACATGCAACCCTATTTCTTAAGCAAATGAAGCAAAAATCAAGTAAAGGTAAACGTAAAAAAAAGTGTTAAACATTCTTAAAAGAGTACGCTTGAGAAACTTAGATGCAGACTAGAAAGTAGGCACTGGGGTTTCAGATAGAAATCCTATAATACCCTTCTATCTCATTAGTTAGATAATAATATCTGAATGACCTAGTTATTACTATTAAGGAACTTATTTTTTCACTGTGAATTACTTATTTTGTCCTGCAGCTTCAATAAAGTGCAACCTTATATTACTTTTTTAATTGGATAATTTGTTGTTGGTCTGGATTAAGAGATGTTTCACATGTAACTGTGTATGTTGGTCACCACATTAGGCTTCACATCCCTTACAGACTCAATGGTCACTTTCCATGTTATTTAAAAAGTATGTCATACAATCAAAAGATAGTGTCAATTCATTTTTTTAAAATCCAGGTAAAGAAATTAGGTGGATTGGCCAGAGTACCTAGATGTGTTTGTAGGTATTTACTGATCTTATCACCTTCTTTCTATGCTGCTAGGTAGCTGCTTGGCATGACGATGTCTCTTATTGGATTTCCCAGGACTCGTCTTCTTATTTTACCACATTTCACTTGGCTGTCCTTCGGAGAAAGACTATTTCCACCCTACGTAAACTGTTAACATAATTATCTAGTACAGGTGAGTCCAGGGCAGAGATAAGCACCTCTCAGACCACAGGAGTGCAGCATCATCACCCGTCCTCCTCTGAACCCCCTTCTCAATGGAAACCTAAACAGCTTTTTAAGAATGAAGAGGTTTTTCAGTTTGTTGCTAAATATAGGCCAGCCCGGTGGGAGGTGGCAGGTTCCAGAGCCATTTTCAACAAAGATGAGCCCCAGGTTCTGCCCAGGACCCGGCGGGTGGTGACTGCCGGTGGTCCGCCTTTCTCTTATGCACCGGCTCTTAAGTAAACACTGCAATCCTGCGGTCAGCTACAGCATGGCAACGAGCGAAAGGACTCACTGTGCAGTTGCACACAGCTATGGTGTGTTGTCTCCTCCGGCCCACTCAATCTTGGCTCCTCCCCGTCACAGAGGCCTCGGCAGGGGTCGAGGGCCAGCGACAGACCTTGATGTGTGATCCCCGAAACCTGCTGGGAACCCCTGGTGGGGGCAGTGTTGGACTTCACCCCCTGGACCTCTCTGATGGACCATTTTCCATCTGGAAAAATAAGTCTATATTAAGAACACCATCATGTTTACAGATATTATGCTAAATCATTATTTTTACACATAAATGATCTGGAAGAGAAATCTACCAGGACAGAAGATCTCACACATTAACGAGCCATGATCTACATGAGGCTGTGATGGGTATGATATAACCATTATCAGTGAATTATTTAAGATATTAAAAGGTTTAACTTCCCTCATCAATAGGAAAACTGAAAATATAATACAAGGGGAATTCATATTAAGTATAATTTTAATACACATTTATTTAAACATTTACTTTGTGAGGAATCTCACATTCAGAAATTTAGCTTGTTAGGGAATAACAGCCAGGAATATCAGGTTCAATCAGGAAATATCTGAAATCTGAATGCTTTCATCAGAGGGGCAACCTTTCCAGGATAATATGCCATTAATCATCAGGATCATATCCAATAAAGTGCCAGATTAATCAACACAGAGGAAAACTGACAGCCCCAGTCCTTATCCACTGAGGAAAATAAGGGACAACAGGTAGGCCTTTATCCATTGAGCTCTGTTCTTGCATTGCTCCCCTATACACGAAGATCATAATTTGGGGAGTCTCAGTGGCTACCTGTAAGGACCACAGGGGTGGCAAATAGCAGGGCTGTGGCTTTCTGAGCTTCTTAGTGGTGCGAGCAGAAGGATTTACGGTAACTCTCAGACAAGCGTTCACAGCTTGGACTCTTGGCATGAATTTGATATTGTCCCTGGCTGAGCATCAAACCCACTGAACCTGAGGTCCAAAAGTACCTACACAAAACCCTGGGATGTTTGAATGATAAATCGCCGACATTTAGTGGCAAAACAAAAAATACTGGCCTTACTGGGGATATCAATTTTAATTTTAATTCACAGTGAGAGCACATACTGGGTGGCTTGATTGACCAGAGATCGCCTTCTAGTTTAATTGACAAGCTCTTCTCCTTTGGGTGAGGATATGAGTTTTCCTGCAAATTCAGCACAGGTGCAATAGGCAGGTAACCCTGCAGTGTAAGAGAGTGATATTGAATATCCACCATGATTAGAAGTGCATTGACCATGTAATCTCAAAGTTCATGTCCAGTCATTTTGAGACACAATCTATTTCTCTGTGTAACTGGACTCTTTCTCTGTAACTGCTTTAACCCGCCATTGCCAGCACTTCTGGTTTTGATAAAAGAGAAAACAGTTCAGAGATTTCCTGAGGGGAGTTCAAATGATAAAACCATGTGGCAAAAATAGCTCAAGAAGTGAATACATCTGACATGCCAAGAAGCATAATGGATTAATTCAGTAATCTGTTTTGTTTTAAGAAGGATTAGTATTGAAATGGAGGATGTTTTTGAATTCACTGGCATGATTATATTCTGTGTTGCATTCAGGTAAAAGCATCTTACACACGGTTAATGCTGACTTAAATTAATGTGCTGACTGCTGATTATGCCACAAGGTGCTTTATAAAAGCACAGGACAGAATTTAAGGTCAAAGAGGATGCACTGAGCCAAACACATCAGCCGCCACCCTGGAGAAAAAAGTCATGGTGCTAATATTAGGGGGAAGACTGATTACAGTGCTACTATTAGGCTTTGGCGGCGATTTTGGTCCAAAGTAGGAACGCCCTCGGCACTTCTCTTTGGTGTTGCCCTCAATCCTCAATGGCACACTACATGATATTATGAAGAGCCAGACCAAACATGCCGAGGCAGACCACAGAGTTACTCACAGCCCCTGCACATTCTTTTGAGGCTGAAATGTGACCCGGTCCTATTTTTCAGCAGCTTGTCAGACTCAGTGTGGTGCAGGGAGGTAAACTAGGAGGGAAAACTGTTGTCACCTTTCTATAGCTCTTACTTTTTCTGACTTACAAGATGGCAATGTCGGGTGTCAAAATGAGACCAGGTGGGTGGGTTGTGCTGGCAGTCACTACGGATATGGAAAGCAAAGATGTACTTACAACATCAGCAGTGGACAGTAAGTGGAAATTAGTTTATTGGTGAAGCTTTGCGAGTTGACGGACACTCTGGTAAAGTAATAAGTGTAGTAACCACATGCATTAAGACATATAATGGCATATGTGAGATTCAAATTGAAGTGACAACATAATGATTTGGGGTGAATTCAGTGAAAATCTTTGTAGCTGCTTGAGCAAGCCGGGCATGTCCAGCTGTGTGTAAGACGCTTAAAACATTGGTGTCCTGCTCCATTTCCAAAAAATGTTGCCTGTCTTCTATATAGCTGGAGAGCAAAGTCTTTGTTGGACAGCATCATCAGAGACTTGGACTGGAAAACACTGCCGGGCATTCAATATGGCCGAGCTTGTCATCAGATGAAGCTCATTTTGAAAAATGCTTGTTATGACTGCAGCTAACCATATCCACCCACTCTATGCCCAGTGAGAGGGACAGCAAAGAGGAAGTCTTTCAGTCAGTCAGGTCATACTTCATCTCAGCAGGCTATTGGGCTGCTGGACGATGGACAGAACTTTAAGTGAAACTTTGCACACCTGAAACCTGCTGGTGACACAATTCACAGGGGAAAAGCAGCAAAACAGTTCCTCAACATAAGAAACAGCTAAGGAGGTCACCACAATTTGACAATCAGGACTGATGTTGGGCTAATTGACAGTTCGATCTCAAGTAATCTAAGCTTTGTAGGCGGTATTAAGAAAATTGCCACAAAAAGTGTGAATGCGACTGACGCAACTGTACAGGTTGTACAGGTCAACTTAAAGAAATAACTCCTACATTGGCATATTCCTTTGATGAAGAATGATTAAGTTAATGGCGTCTAGCAATCGATACCGCAGCTTCTGGGGTGACTGAAAACAACATTGGTTGTGAATTTTGCCAATTTTGCCAGAACCGTCAATCAACGGTGCAACCAAATACATTTTCACATTCACACACACTCGTTTTTTACTCTCAAATGCAGTGAAATGTGTGCAGTGTAAATCCTGGCTGTCATTAAGGAGAGCAGTGCACTTAAGATCAACATCTCCAACTTTACGATTACTGAATCCTTCCTTGTGATTTCCTACATTTTCCAGAATACCTTACATTTTCAGGAATTGGTTTTGTTGAATGTTGATGCAAAATCTAATCAAAAATCTAAAATGAAACCCTTGCTATAGCTTTTGATTGACACATTTCGTGCCACACTCCATCATCCAGTCAAATTGGCAGCAATAAGAATGTTTTCATTTTAAACATAAAAGACTGATGATCAGTCTATACCTTGCCATTATGACCAGTTCCTCTAACTGCAGGTTTCCACCGGCCACAAACCTACACATTCCTCCCACCGAGCTCAGCCACAAAAGCACTTCACTTCTCATTGACCAAAAACTCACTGTGCGAGTTTAAAAAAGGGCTTGACTCTCCAAGAAACACAGCCAACTTTACCACTGAAATAGATTTCAATAAATTTTAATTTCCGCAGCCACTTTTCCCGGTCTTGAGAACGTAATGAATTAACAAACAAAAGCCTCAAAAGAATTCCCTCCCATTACTCTTTACTCAATGAATTACCATCGACCACACAAGGAAAACAAAAGATGGCAAGTTTATTTTTCTGCGGTGGGGCAGTTTCAACAGAGTGATTACTCACTGACACCACCTTCAAAGGTTCCTCAATCAAAGGTTTCAAGCACCACTGATAGTACAGTGGGAACATTCCAGTACTGTGTATTACATTGTCATATTATAATTAGTTAAGATCTTGGAAGGGCATGTTATGTATATGTTGTTATAGGAAAAAGTAACGTCTGTATCGTATTTGTCCACGAATGGTTTGAGCGCTCTAAAGCTGATTGGCATGCTGTTAAATGAACAATTTCAAGCTACTAATGTGTGTTAGACAAAGAAGCATATTGTTCATTATGTGATCATAAATAACATTAGATTATTACAGCAGAGTAACACAGCACCTGGTTCCACACCTCTGAATTGCCATACAGATTGGGGCAAAGGAGCATCAGTGAGATGTATTTGAGAATAAGCAGGTGTTGTGATGTGATCTGAGTTTGTTAACCTGACCCCGAGAGGGAGAGTATTGTATAACCTCGGTGCCGGGTCAGAAGTAATAAAACAGATGAGGATTATAGAAACAAACTGATATGAAAATAAATTCGGAATAATTTACAATGTGAAAATGGACAAAAAGGTGACATAAACAGCAGGCACATACTGTAAAAGAAAAAAAATATAATACATAAAAATACACACACACACACACACACACAAACACACAAACACATATATATATATAAATTAAATAATAATGATAAGAATGTGAATATGAAGAAAACAGATGTGTGAAAATGTGCTCTAGCAGAGACAGAATTATTGCAGAAAATGCTTGTGTGTTTGTTTGTGTTTGCTAGTATAACTGTGGGGGTATGTGTGTGTGTGTGTGTGTGTGTGTGTGTGTGTGTGTAAGTGGCCTGTGTGTGGCCAGACTCGCTGGGCTGATCTTGGCCCCTGGCTGTTGCTGGCGTTCAGCATGTCTGTAAAGAAACAGCTGGAGGCAAAGCCAACACCAGTCCCGTTCAGGAGCTCGGCCCTGCCAGCAGCGACAGATTCCAGAACTTTCCATGGTCCCGCGTCGCCATGCCAACAGGTCTTGGCACAGCACAGCTGTCCTGATCTGCACACCTGGCCCACCAAGAGTCCAGAATCACCTCTCCTGTCACTGTGTGATGAACAGGTCATTTACAACCCAAGTGTTTGTGTGTTTTTAAGAGTTATGGGCCCAGGTAAAGAAAACAGCGTGGCAGTGGACCTCCTGTGTGTTGCCCTAATCAAACAGAGCTGAGGACCTTAGCACTGTAGAATAGCCGGGCCTGAATTTGTTCAGACTTGTACTGTGGAAAACCCACACAGAGGCATATTCAAAAAGAAACTGCATTATGGATAAAATGTATTTTGTTTGTCTTTGATAGTGTAACTGAGTTTGGTGGTTTCAGCTTGATTACAGAAGAGCAAGTACCGAGTCTGGGGCGAACATGAATATCTAACTGCAGTACGCAACTTTAGACGGCTACTGGGAATTATTTGAAATTCAGTACTCGCAAAATTATGTGACATATTTGTCGTCTGTAATGTTTTACCAAGTGACAAAAAACAAACAGTTGCACCACTCAGATTAAAAGCTTGGACAAAGAGGTGAAAACAAATACTGATTATCCATCAGATAATTACTCAACTTACTCAAGTAAAGTAGTAATACCTAAAATTGTACTTCAATACAGTACTTGGGTAAATTTACAGTGTTACCTTAACATAAGGAAACTTACACCGCCCTTTTGTTTTTTAACAACAGTTATGTCAACATTAAAATGGGACATTGGAAAGCCAAAGAAGTTTATGCTCAATATGTCCAACTGCATCTTATCAACGCTGATTTGCAACATAAGAAAATAATCATAGTAACTGTTCATACTGCATGTTTTATTCTGCTGCGTACAGAACATGAAGACCAGATGATGCTGGATGTCAAACATTTACAAAAGGTCTGTTATAATCATATCTGGACCACTAATTTACTCCTTGGCTGGAGGAGGAGTGAAGGACAGTACTGGTTTCAATTTAGTTTGAAGATTTTGTTCCCTGCTAGCCATGTTGAGTACAAACTGACTAGAACAGCTCTCACTGCTGAAACATTACCTTCCTGGGAGGGTATGTTGACAGAATATGAACATTAATCTGAACACAGCCAGATTCATGACAGCAAACATGTGTGTGGGCCGCACAATTGAGATATCATATATCCCTAATATCAAGTGAAAAGTGATAATTTAATCATAATATTGCAGTTGAAACCTCTGGAGTAATTCTCACACAAGTCACAAGCTTGAGCTCCGACTGTAAACAGGACAATTTTCTGTTCAGCAACTTGTCTATTGCTTCAGCGCGTGATTCTTTGACAGCATCTTGGCTGAAAATTCTGTTGATATGTGCTTGAGTCAGTTGTGACTAGCCACTCTAATTCAATTACGGGAAAACCATTTCAAAACCTGATATTTAAGGAGGAAAAACAAGAGGTTATGCACATCATGAAAATGCACATTTCACCTGGTGTATCTTGGCCCGGTATTTTTAAAAGAGGCCAAACTTTATTGCCATTGGAGAAAAACTTGTAATTTCTGAAGTGGTGTGTGTATGAGACGGATTATTTCTTGCTCTGTCTCCTTGGATATAGTTGCCACCCATGACATCTAACTCTAAACTTACACACAAGCACACTTGCACACATTAGGGGTGGAGTACCGAGAGAAAACATGATTTGTGTATGGATGTCCGGCATGTGAACATTTTGATTGATGGGCAGCTAAAGAACACAGGCCGATCCTTATTAGTGGCTCAAGGCTGCCAGCTCTGAGGGATGCGTAGGCATGTCCTCCTTGGTAAGTGATCAGGTGTTTGACTCTGTCTGGTAGGAAGGAAGTCCTTATTAATGTTGAGGAGAAGGCCGAGGCTCAGCAACCTCAGGCATGCCCGCCCACACACACTCACTCACACGCTCCCACCCAAACAGCACAGGGCTGCTCTCACTGTGGTTCATTACTGTAGAAGAGAACCGGTGTGCTCTTACACGAAAAGCCCTGATTGGGAACAGATATCTACAGCTGTGGAGGTGTTAAAATAAATCTATCAACATCTTTTACTGTTTTTGCCCCACTTGAACTTTTTTTTTTTTAATTCTGGCCTTCGTTTTTATCAAAATACTTTTAACCTGTATTAACTATTAATACTATAATTTATTATTGCCTGATAAGGTTGTTATGATGAACATGTTAGCAAACAGTTGCATATTTACACATCAAGTGGATGAGGAGCTACATTACATTTCTTCTGGCTCCATTTTGGTCCAAGCCAATGTCTTAAAGGAATAGTCCCACATTTGTATTTATTTTCTTGTAAGATGATAAGATTGACACTACTTTCATGTCTGTACAGTAAATATGAAGCTAAAGTTAGCTTAGCTTGGCTTTAAGATTGGAAACGGGGGAAACCGCTAGGCTGCCTCTGCTCTAGTGCCCTTTTCACTGAAAATAACTGTCTGCTGTGGCTGGAAACGACGTTGATGAGCGTGGTGGTGAGAGTGAATCAAAACAGTTATATTGCGTGCGGGCTGTAAAACCAAAACAATGAGCTGAAACACGGTGAAACGCTCTGTGGGGCTGAGGAGAGTCGGGTGATGATTCGCCGTGGTCACTCCGAGTGACCCCTTTTACATACAAGTCGTCATGTGATATTAGCGCAGCTTTAAACTCTATCTTTAAACTTAGCAAGCATTATTTTTGGTCTGGTGGGAAACCCCGTGTCTCTTCATCGTCGTGGACAGAAATGCCCGCGACCTGTGAAATGAACACATGGCACCTACACAGCCACTTCACTCCCACCATTAACACTGAACTTAAAAGGTCTACAACTGCTCTTTTCCCCCTGTAATCCATCTGCACCACAAAGCTCAACTCTCCCTGGGGACGGTGTAATATAAACATATTCAGCATGCCTCAGTATTTCCAAAGCCACCCACACAAGCCATACCCCATCTGAGAGAAAGGGGATCTAGGTCTGAATCAGAGCCGCTTTATTTACAACTCTTACAAAACAAACTTTTAAAAGCTAATTCCCTTTTGCTCAGGCAGCAGAGAGGCAATGAAAGCCCGGCCTTATGTCACAGGGCTGTGAGACCGTAGGCAGCACAAAACAAACAGTTGTGAGCTCTGCCTTCCTTCCTTTGCTTTACAAGGGGATGCAGATTGGAGAAATATGTTGGCTGTTGTGAGCAAATCCGCTTCATGGATTTAGACTGTTGGAAAACCACAGTCGGACAGAAAACAAGCTGCCTGGCCAGAGTCCATGTTTGAATTACACTCAATGTTGATTTATCTCCTGCCCAGAGTATGTAATTGAATGTCTAATGGACTCACTGTTCATTAGTGAATTAACACTTTTGAACATTTACATCATCAAGGCCAAGCATGTGTTTTCAATTTATGAAAGAAAAAGTTATTTTAGAGTTTTTGCTCAGAGGGTGGGGATCTTTTTCTCTGTATGAACCATTATGAAATATACAGAATTACAGAAGCAGTTCCATCAACTAAAGGCCAATGCAAGACCAGAACACCTCTAAAAACGTTGCCTCGTAAAGATTTAAAGAGAACGTTACAAACTATTTTAAAAAGGACCAACCCATACATGTGATACTGTGGCCTGTGATGGAATACTATCATCCCAAACTAATCACAATGTTAGCTTAGTTTTCTCAGCTCCACTGACAAAACCTGATGTTTTACCAATATGTTGTGGGCATTTAGTGTACACGTTCTGGAGCCTGCCACATAATACCACAATGTTTACAGTGTTACAGTTTTACAAATGTATGTAAAACTATAAGTTACAATTTTATGTCAAAATGAATTATATATACTGTATGTAACTTTACTGTCAGACTTTTCATTCACAGATGAGACTAAAGAGTTAAAGAAATAAAGAAAGCAATAATTTTAGCATCAGTGTTTTTAAGAGACATTTAAATATTGCAGTCGCCCAAAAGAAATACTTTCACAAAAAATAATGTGAGGATATTTGAAGCACGAATAATAATGCATCAATATTGAACATGGTTATTTGTTTCTAGACAAGTCTGTTGATTTCTAGTGTAGATCTGAAGAGACAAACATACTGTATCCATGTGTCCTCTCTCATTTGGTCACTTTGTTAGTGCTGCCCTCATTGTCTCACAGGAAAAATTACTGACCGAGCTCATGTACATTTTAATGTCTGTCTGTCTGTGTTTGGTGAAATCTTCAAAAACAAAAGATGTGGCCTTGTGTAAAAGAGCGTGATGTCACCGTACACCGCATTTGACTATTTTAACTTTAAACACCAACTGGAACGCATTTTCAATAAAATACCAAATCCCATCTTTGAATATTGCAGATTTCACAGTTCCTTTTATAAAGAGAGATCTGCATAACGAGACCACATACTAAACCCCGCCAATTAATAATATCGTATCAAACATGACATACCCCTAGACCCACCAGTGAGTCTGACAATTAAGTGGGTCCTTCAGAAATGTGCTTTTCTAATGCCATAAAACGTAATCTGTTCTGTATTTTTCTTTGTATTTACTGCTATAGTGACCCAGTTTCATTTAATTTTTCAACTTGTCTTTTGGATTCACCTGTACGACAATTTATCCAAAGTTTGCCACAACAAACTTTATTCATAAACATCTCAAAACTATATTTTCATTATTGATTAATCTATAAACATTTTCTTGATGAACTGATTGTTTGGTCTATTAAAAGACACTCAAAGAAATGTGTCCTATAAGAAAAAGAAAAGCAGCCAATCATCATATTTGATAAAGTGGAACACGGCAATGTTAGTCTTGAAACGAAGAATCTATTATCAAAATAGTTCCTGCTTATTTTTCAGTCCATCAGTTAATCTATGAATCAACTAATTGTTTCAGGTCCAATCTTAAATGAGAAAGCCAAAACATGTAATCAATAAATATAATTTTTGCTTTTCAGTCTACCAATTCAATTACAAGTCCCATGTTGTACTTTAAAATGTATGTATGTAATCCATTTAATAATCCCTCCATTTGGGTATTCCTGCTTAATAATGTATTCCACTAAGTAGGAGACCTCCTATTCTCTGGTTGGCCTTGATATCCTTTCATGGTCACACAGCTTTAAAGTGTACAGTGTTCTCCAGTCCTCTTCGAGAAGCAGAAAATTGAGAGGTAGAAACTGAGGCCGGGGAACGCCGTGCCAGTCACTGTGCCCTGGTGAGCACGAAGCGGGTGGCCTCGCTCCGCGCAGGATAAAGCTGTCCAGAGGCTGCCTTCAGCATCCGTGTCTGTCTGCCAAGCATTGCTACCATGTCCCAGGGTAGGCTTGGAGGACAAGACTGCTCAACAAGGCCTCTGCATTGAGTGCAGTCCATTTAAAATAACCTATGGATAAATAAATACAGGACCTAAGTTCACTGTACAGTAATTGGTCAGGAAACCAACAGAGACAAGCTCATTTACAGTAAATGGATCAGCTTTGAGTTGGTGAAGTGCAATTGGCAAGCACAAGTGCGTTACAATGATTTGGAAATTTCAAGCGAAGTATTTCTTTTTTTTCAGTGTTTAAATACTCATTGAAACGTCTCACAGATATGTTTCTTTCACTGGGATAACAAAACTGTATGTGTGTCGGAGCACAAGTAAATATAGTAAAGACAGAAGCATTACATCGAGTGCTTACAGATGATGTAAGAGTAAATTAACACGCATGGAAAACAAGGGGAGTCTCACAAATTCTGATATTACTTCAGCTTCTGCATGTAAACTTTTTTTCTACTTTTCAAGGACATGCAGAAACATGCTCTCTCTCTCTGACTCCCTCACACTCACACTCACACACACAGTGGTTAGTCTGGCGAACCTTGTTGACCCATTGGCTTAGCTGTGGTTGCACGCTGGACGCAAAGCACTCATTAACGATTTGAGGCTGCTCTTCACTTATGCAAACAAACAGACCCAGCCCGTTATTACCGTAACACTATGTGTGTGTGGTCTGCTCAATCAGACCTCTATTGATTCTTCAATTTTCGCAGAGGCTGACGGCACGATTTGTCAAGCGGGTGAAGCATGTGGAGCACGCAGACTTGTGGCATGTTTCAAACGGTTGGTACACAGGCGGACACGTTTTCTATCAGCCTCAAATACTGCACAGTAGTCGTTGCAGCAGGCAAGAGTGTGTTCCACAGGCAATGCCACGGCATCACCACAAGCCACAAAACATAAAACACCATAGTAGGTTTTATGCCGCGTGTAAAATGCCATCATAACCGAGAGCGCTAACCCCTCTCCACCAGCTCCACTTTCTCCCCTCAGACAGAGCTATCTTTACATGGACGAGCAGTGCAGAGTCTGACTGTGAGCTCTGCTGTGTGTGTTGCTTGGCAGCAAGGCAGACGTTTATGGTAATGTTTTGGGTGATAGGTCAGGGGCAGGAGGGTGGCAGCCATTGGTGGTGGTTGTGTGGTGACTGTGTGGGGTTTCAGGCAGCGTCCAGCTGGCTTGGGGTCTGCCTCTGAGGTCAGGAGAGTGAAAGGGGGGCATCAGACAGGGCAGCTTGTGGTTTATAAAATCTTTTTTTCGGGGGGGGGGGGGGGGGGGGCAAGTAAGGTGTAAGAAACTGCGCCCCCCCAACCCCACACCCTGGACCACAAAGCCAAGGCCAAGAGG
>JAVQJD010093040.1:0-27666 GCA_036023655.1 Nannoperca australis
AGTCCTGTGAGTTCAACACTGCAGGACTCAGATCTGTCAGTCAACACAGCAGAAACCACAACCACCATGACTCTCATCACCATCCTCATCTGGACGCTGGCCTGCTGCTGTTTTCCAGGCTCACCTGTAAAACTAACCAAGATATTGATGCATATTGTTATGGTGATGTTTGTCTGCACTGGTATCAACAGAAATCTGGACAGCCTCCAAAGCTCCTAATTGACTCTGTGAGCACCCTTGAATCAGGAACACCAGCTCGGTTTAGTGGCAGTGGATCAGACTCTGACTTCACTTTGACCATCAGTGGAGTTCAGGCTGAAGATGCAGCAGCTTATTACTGTAAGAGTTACCACAGTGGTGGAGTGTTCACACGGTGATTTGTCGTCGTACAAAAACCTCCCTCAGTCCGACTGCAGAGACACTGAACTGTTACAGCAGGAACCGACTGCAGCTGCTGAAGAGGAAGAAACTCTGACACAGACCAGTGAACACAGAGCTGACAGTCACCTCACCAAGCACGAACTTTAACACTCCTAAAACAAGCAGTATCTACTCTTTAAGGCACCATTAACTTTGGGCAAAGTTCATCGTTGGATTATGGACAGTATTTGATTAAAGAGCATATTGCTATGAACAGTTTCACTGTGACCCACTTAAGTACTTCTCTCATCAGCAAAAGCAACACTTAACACTGAATATAATAATATAACACTGAGAGGGGCCATTCTGCTCTTGTTAATAATACTTCTACCACTACTAATACATAGCGTATTAGTGTACTAATCCACCACTGATCAAGCACTGCCGCTCTGTTCCAGACCTGGATGTATCTCTTTTTGTAGTTATTTCGCTTTAATTCGCTAGGGGGCAGCGTCGGTCAGATGTAGGGTCTCAAACAGGCGTTGAAGAGCTCATAACCATCTCACACAAGCACATCCCGGAGACACAGATGAATGTTAACTTTTAAGCAGGGTTGGCAACTTTGGTACCCCACTGGAGAGAGACTTTGATGCCATAGCCCATGGGCTTTCATCACGCACCTGCACGTGTAGTTCTATTTTATCACGTGCACATATGGACTCAATTCACCATCAGGGTTTTAAAAATGCAAGCACTTTACACAGGTGGCCAGAGTGGGGCCTCATATTGTAAGGTTTAAAGATTTAGCCTGACTACGCCACCCAGGGAAATACTCACAATTTCACTATATTAGACTCTAACCCTAAAAAGGTCACACGGGTTCATTCACTCATGAAAATCATAGAAGTGTTGTTTCCAATATCAAAACAGCACCGTTTTATTGAATGTTCACAAGTAGCAAGAACCAAAAAGAAAGAAATGAACACAATAACCTATACTTATACTCGAGTCACATGTTGCATAATAACATGTGACTAATGATAATATGTGCATTATAATTATAAAGCTACATTTATTCCAATAATCGACAATAAAACTCATTTCACTCATTGCACGTGTCTGCAATGTGCAATGTCACCGACGGCCGCCTCTTCACGTACACCGGCCTCTTGAGGATGGTTGAGGCGGACGGACATGGATGGGTGGTGCAGCCCTTTTAAGGCAGACCTCTTGTTTTCCTTTGGAACAGTTAATGAGAATGCTCCTGTGTGGCTGTTCTGATTGGCTGTTATCTAACCCAATTAAAGTTTGAATGTCAAATTTCTAACCGTTGCATTTGTTTTACATTTCTATTCATATGACTTTTTGGCTCCCTGGGAATCTAATGATGAAGATCTAGTCTAGTTAAAATCAAATCTGTTATTTGGCATTCAGTGACACGCTTTTATAAACACATAACACACAATAATAATAACAAATATACATGAATATAGTATGAATAAAATACATATTATAAATAAGAATCATCGTACTAATTATTATTATTTGGCATTCACTGACATGGTTTTTGAATGATATTACACAAAACAATAATCAACATTTACATTCAGGGAAGACAATGTGCCTGCATTTTATTTGATGGGGGCGGTAAGGGACCTGGATAATGGAAACGTTGAGAACCACTGCTCTAAACAGAAAGCTGAGCTCTTGTTGCTTTGCCAGCTGACACCACAGAGATGTTTCCGCATTCTTCGGGGAAGTTGAAGTTGATCTTCGGCCGACGCGGAAAGAAAGTTGCACTTCTCAGCAGCGCTATAAACACTCACGTGACTCCAACCCTTCCTCGTTTCATCAAACAGATTGCACTTTCTTTACATAAAACGGCGCAGCTTTGTCGCTCAGTTATGATTGCGCCACCTTCAAGTTAGCGCCCAATCGTCGCAGCTGTTGAAGTCTGAACATGAGTAATCAGAGAAGAATCGCTTTAAAAACGCTTCAGTTGACGTGTCAACTTCTGTGGGTATGTAAGACTTAATCGTTGTTGCCTTGTTTTCAGCATCTTGTATTGTTTTTGTATTATTAACAACAATGATCTTAATTGTGGGTTATTAACGAGGTAAGCGTTTATAAAAACAATCTTGATATTTACTTCCGTTTAAAATAACCTAAAAACCTATAAGTAGAAGAAACCACCTACACCGATCTGCCATAACATAATGACCACTGACAGGTGAAGTGAAGAACATTGATTAGTATTAATACAATGGCACCTGTCAGTGGATGTGATATATTAGGCAGCAAATACACATTTTGTTCTCGAAGTTGATGTGTTGATGTGAAGGCAAGGCGGCGGAGGCAGTGTGATGCTTTGGGCACTTATCTGCTGGGAAACCTTGGGTCCTGCCATTAATGTGGATGTTACTTTGATCTAAACATTACTGCAGCTCAGGTAGGCCTACACCCCCTTCGTGGAAACGGCTTTCCCTAATGGCAGTGGCCTCTTCCAGCAGGATAACGCGCCCTGCCACGCTGCAAAAAGCAGGTTCAGGAATGGTTTGGGGAACACGTGGACGGGATCTAGGTGTTGACTTGGCCTCCAGATTCCTCAGATCTCAGTCGAATCGAGCATCTGTGGGATGTCCTGGTCAAACAAGCCTGATCCATAGAGATCCAGCCTGTTTTGGTGGCAAAAGGGGGACCTACACAACACTAGGCAGGTGGTCATAATGTTATACAGGATCGGTGTATATTTGTTGTGTGTATTGCCCTGTATAATATACATGTATGTATATTTGAGACATGTATTCTTTGAGACAGGAACTATGTAGAAAGTGTCAGCACCGCAGAGAGCAGGGCATGCACACCTGAAGATGAATTGACCAAAACCAACTTTTTGTATGTTTTATAATATTTGATTCTAGCAGTGATGTTGCCTATTTCAATACTATAATAAAACGCTTATGACATGAGTTTTGGGATAAAGTCACCCTGCAAGTACAGTATGAGTGTGTATTGATCTTCTCATCTATTGGCAAGTAAAACAAATAAACACATGTCCCAAACTGCTGAACTGTTCCTTCATCCCTTTTAATAAAGGATGGAGAAACATTAAATGGGGCTGGCGGGTGGTCCATTACAGCTTATAGGTGTTGATATGTAGCAATGGATATAGATACAATGCATCCACATTGTCTGTTGTGCAATATTGCATCTTTTATTTCTTTTATTTACCAGGTGGCGGGGTTGGTGGTGGGCCTGAGTGGAGCCTACCTGCTGATGAAATACGAACAGAGCAGCTTATTTTTCTCTGACACCTACTTCCCCCTGCCAGCTGTGTTCGCTCTCGCCAGCGCTGTGGTCCTCGTGGCCAGCGGGTGCCTCGGCACCTGGCTGAGCCTCAGGGAGTCCACCTTTCTGCAGGGGCTGGTAAGGGTGTGTGTGTGTGTGTGTGTGTGTGTGTGTTTGTGTGAATGTAGGGACCTGTCTGCATCAACAGCGTTGTGTCTGTGCGTAATAAAGTGTTTTCTTCTCCAGTTTGTTTACCTTCTAGTTTTAGTCTTTTGTCTGGAAAGTACGGCTTCAGCGTTGGCTTATTTCCACTCTACGAGGGTGAGTCGCACAAACATTCACGTGCACTCAGCAGATGTGTTTTTATGACACTGCAGATTATTCTGAAAACAAAATTGCATGTTTATGTTCTTTTTGCGTGTTTCCTTTTTGTTCAGCTGGATTCAGATATAGCTCCTCTCACTGGGGTGTTTCAGAACTACACCGGCAGCAGCCAGGACCCCAACTCTCGAGCTGTGGATGTTACACAAGAAGAGGTGTGTGTTCACTCTTAACTCATGTGAAATGGGTCATATAGACATCCACATACCCCAAGAATGTTTCTAGCAGGTCTGCAAAATATTTAAAAATTTTATAAAAAGTCGACAACACTATAAAATGAATGCAAAGCAGTAGCATAATCCTGAATATATTGCTAAATTGGTATTATAGAAATATAGGCAATAAATTGCTTTAGCAAAAGACTGCAAGTAGCAGGCACATGAAAACAAGCAGCAACAACAGCGGAGTGTTGAAACCAGTGTTAAAGCACTTTGGGTTGTCGTATTTTTCCATTAAGAGGATTTTTAGGCTTAAAGCTGGATATGTTTGGAAGCAATTTGTCTTGATTGAAATGTGTCTTAAGATAAACTCAGATGTGAAAGTTGGCCGTCATTGCTCAACCTCATTTAGACAATAATATTTTTTCTTTTTGGTTCCTGTTAGTTGCAGTGTTGTGGTATCCATGACTACAGGGACTGGCTGCAAACCTCCTGGTTTAACCGTACAGGAGGGCTCCTGGTTCCTCGCAGCTGCTGCAACACCACTTTCCCCTCCTGCAATGGCACTGTGGACCAGCCATGGCAGCTTTACCCACAGGTAGATAAGTGAATCCAGGTATATTCAACACTCATAAACATGAAACTGCTCCAGCGTGAATGTCTGATTGGACCCCTCTTTCTCTCTGTCTTTCTTTCTCTTCTCTCTCTTTCAGGGTTGCCAGGTGAAAGTGGAGATGGCCTTACAGTTTGTGCTGAGATTTATTGTCTGGGGCTCCCTGGCGATTTTTGTGGTGGAGGTGCGAAATACTTTTTGTTTACACTTGTTACAAAATGCACCCTGATTTCGTTACTTTAGATCAGTGGTTCCTTAAAGCTGCATTAATTGATTTTTTTCTTTTTTTGGGGGGCAACCTATACATGTATACACAACATTGACATATTATCACCTTATGAAATTGTTGTGGCAAATGTGGTAGCAAACAGTGGCCAGGATATACACAGAAACATTAGCATTCAGTTGTCATGTTTCATGTGTCATGAAGTTCATTATTAAGCATTGTTTAATTTTAAGTTAACCAGAATCCTCCTCTCCTTTCTTCCCTCTTATCATGCAGGTTGTTTTGTATCTGACGGCCGTACAGCTGATGAAGGACCCACCACTGATGGAATATCAAGTACTGGACAAACACATCGTGACATCGTGACAGCATTTTACTTTGCACAGACACTATAATACTACATAGTGTGTCACATTATATTGTGTAAATGCATATCAAAGTATTATTGAGTATGTTCTTCGAATAAGCTGCAGACACTTTCGCTATAGCTGATTATTGCAGGTTTATTCCAGTGCACTACAAAACATGGAACATAAAAGTGGTGAAAGGTATTTTCTTTAATGCAGTTGTATTGTTAATTATTGTTATTTCTGACCCCCAAAAGATGACAGTGGTTTACTAACTATACTGTTGCACCAATCAGTCTGTGTGTTTGTATCATACTGCTGAGTGGTGATGAAAGGGCAAACAATTCTTAGTGATGCATGACATCCTCTGATTAGGGAATATGAGTTGTTGCCATCAGGTTGAAGGTATAGGCATTTTCTTTGGCTGAATATTTTTCACACCATCGAGTATAGCTCTGTTATCATGATATGTGATATGATGGTTCATAATTGTGTTATCCTTGATATTATTATTGGATACGGTGCACTTTGTTTTTACTGTCTCTATGTGTAAATTGTTGTTGTATTTGCTTGAGATTGCCACACACAAAGAATTCATTTCTGAAGAGACAATCAACTAAACCTTGCTTGCGCGGTGCTGTTGATTACATTTCAACTAATTAATTAAAGTACTCCTAAAATACCTAATGATAATTGTGGAATCAATACATTTTAACCCGATATGTGAAAAAGTAAATGCAACCCTTCCCTTTGTCATAAACCTGCACATTTGATTAAAGTGAAAAATACAGTAATTCACATTAAAATGGTTATAATAGCAAATAAGGGAAAATGTTATGTTTTATATGCTACATGGACTGTGCATGAATAAATATGTATTTATTTTGTTTTTCCAAAAAGTTATTCATGGAAAAAGACAAGTACAGTAGTAAAACTTGTATTTTTTAGGGGTCAATTTATAAACAATTCTCATAAACTTTGTTAAAGTCATGAAGTATCAAGGTGATAAAAACAATGTAACGTAGTTCAAAGTATATCTGATGTCCCTGTTACTGCATGGTTTATTCCAATGAATCATTATTAATATCCCCAATAAATTGCTCATAGAGCTAACATTGTTAGTCTCCATGAGATTATAATTCTTTACAAACTTAAAAGTATCTGTGCAATTGCATTTAATAGCTTCTTCTTTAACATGGATCGGAACCCTAGATGTCTGAAGGAACTCTAATTATGTACCAAAAAAACACCATTCAGCTCAATGTGTATTAGAGCATGTTAACCGTGGATGTTGACCACGCTGTCTCCCCTGCAGAGGCGTGGCTGGGCGCGAGTGGGCGTGGTGGGATTCGTCACGTAGCTTCTTCCTCGGCTTCTTCGCTGCGTGAGGTCGACTTGGAGGGAAGTGAACGTCGCAAAGAAAGGAAAAATATAGGAGAAACGAGCAGAAACAGCAACTATCTCCTAAAAGCTGGTAAGGTTTAACGTTTTCGCATATGTTTCCCGAAGACTCGCAGTTGTATACTTTGTTATTTCGGTGTTTGTACGTTTGTCAAATGCGAATGACTACCATGCAGTTCTCGCGGCCCTTGGAAGCCGTTCGTTAGCTAGCGGTGGCTAACGTTAGCCTCCGTGGCCTGTTAGCAGGCCGCTGTGGTTTAGGCGCGGGGACGGACATGCATCGACCCGACGCTCTTCAAAATAGGGGCACGGTGCTTTACGTAAGCTAGCCGGCAAGAGACCGCCACGTAATCTGTCCTCTTAATGTGATACGAGGGGTTGTGGTGTCTGTATGCGACGAAGTTCAGAATAGTAACCATGTGCCTTGTTTTTGTCGTGCCTGGTTAGACGTATTTTTACCCCTCGATCCAGAGAAGAGGGTGGGCATGCAGCTGGCTAGCTAGTAACGCTCTCCAGGCCTCCGCACGTTTCAGCGTTAGAGATCAACTCGTGCATTAAAGTACTGGTGACCCGTGGTTTAAAAACACAAATGCACCATTCAAACGCAGTGTGTGGTTGCAGAGGAGAATATCGGACTGTTTCTGTATATGAGCGATCACTGCTGGCCAACTCCGTGACATTAACCTGAGGGCAATGTCGCCCTTCTTTTGCATTGCATAGTATTGGAGAAATATCAGTTGCTTTTCTGACAGCTCATTGATTTCTGATTTTTATTTTAACCCCTGGTTGTTGTTGTTGTGAGGATCTAATTTCTTCCTGACTATCAGTGTTTTGTTTCATGGCGAGGTTCCCATCCTTCATATTTACCATCACACTGTGACCACGTCAACAACAATAATGCGCTCTTTTTTTTTGAATTTGGTAAACTGTGCACAGCAAATACAAAGGTGTACGTATCCTGCTTTTGGTTGTTAAGTGCATATTTTCTTAATGTCCTTATCCTTAATGTTCTTCAGACAGCGAGCTTGTTTGTTTTGCTCACTGCAACATTGACCAACTTGTTTGATTTTTGTCTTATCCCCCCACCCACACAGCCTCAGGAGCAGTGCAGTGTCTTCATGGCAGTTCGTCGAGGACACATTAAGTACTTGAAAGTGAGTATGAGAACTCACGCTCCCACTTCCAACAGTGCCACAGCCTGTGACCTTATCAACTGAATGTTTTCAGTTCGATCAGATTGTTTAGAGGTTGAGGTGGTTGACAAAGAACTGAAGGCTTAATTCCTATTATATGGTATCCATCACACGCTTATGTTAAGACATTTGGCTTTAACACATGTTCACATTCACTATAAAGTGTCACTTTGTGCTGAGAAGTGGGCACAGCCTTGTTATAAATGTGTGGAGAAGATGCCACGAATGTACAGTGATGTTATTTTGATGGAGATAATTATTTAATATGTTTTCAAAGTGAGACGGCATTAAGAGAAAAAAAAAAAAAAAAAAAAAACATACACTCGTGACAACTCCCACCGGCTATGCCCATGTTTACTGGTTTGATACAGGACTCTCATTCATCCTCTCAGGCGGTGTCTCTAACCCACCAGAATACACAATCGCAACCCTTCTCTTACATGAATGGACCTCTGTCAGGTTGACCGCTGGACTGGTTCCCCTTTCAGGCCTAATCCCATTTCAGCCACCAGCAAATGTGTCAACCAGAACACTTTTTTTTTTTTTTTTAAAGAAGTATTTTGAAGCCAGGCTCTATTGTTGTTGTGGGCGCTTAACATTGTCAACTAAACTAATCTCAGACCCCTTAGTCTGATTGTCAGATTACACTGCAGTCGGACATGTGATCTGGGGTTAAAAGAGGTGGTTACATACTCTGCAAATGTATACAGTGTGTATGTGGCCTTTTTATATTGTATTACATTCCATTGTTTTACATTTGAAATTGGCTTCGTTTAAACCACCACATTGAGACCAATTTGTAGCCTAAATCCAGTCACATGCTCACTTGGCAATGAACCTTTTAATCCCTGTTTTTTGTTGCATTCAAACTGTAATTACACTGCATGGACACTCTCTTGTCCCATTTTCCACTAAAAGTGCCAGGAACTATGGAACCAGACGAACTAAACAAGGATCTAAAAGCTCCCTTTTTAGTGGCAGCACAATATTCTACATTTTCAAACACGAGGAAACGACAACACAGAGCCATCGTTTTGTTTGTTTGCATTTAATATGGTGTGGCTCTGGTGTTTGAGTTGGATGTAATGAATTAATGAATAAGAGACATTCTGAGGTGTAAAAGGAGACTGAGCTACAGAACATCTGTCTCCAAACATTCTTATTTGTTTCAGCTTTGGAAAGTAACGGCCATGAATCAGCAAAGTTTAAGTTTTCTTGTACCCCGTCTTTGTTCTCTCATCACAGCGCGCTCTCTCGTTCACAGCCCATTCACACATGCACTCACTCTTACTTATTCTTTGTCTTTTTTCTTTTGATTAATTTTTTTTAATGAGCTGGGAAGCCCCAGCCTCAACAAAATATTACTTTGTTTTAAACGTTAATAAGCAGGACATGTCCACACCTTTTTTTATGAATGAAGTGGAATGTTGTTATCTGGATTGACCAATTAGCTGCAGTCGCCCCCACAAACTCCCAGAACATTTCAAAGTACTACCGCTGGAGACATAAAAAATTTAATTTAGTCCCTGGTTCCTTCGGTCGCCTTATAATTCCATGTGATTTTCATGAATTTGCTTTAATGCCTGAGAGATTAACTACAAACAGACATGTCTTTTTTTTTTTTTGTAGAGCTGGGGAAAAAACACTTTCAAAAGTAATGTTGAGCAGTGGTCTGCACGTTTGTTATTGTACCAGCTGTGTGCTCTAGTTCATGTGTTAATGTATCCCAGCCAGTGATGTAACAGGGGTTGTTTGAGGTAGCAGGGAAGAGGCGAGGTCAGTGAAGCCAGAGGAGTATAAATTATAGGAAGTCTATGGGACACTGATTGTTTTAATCTATTTTGACTCTGTGCTGCTGGCCACTGAACAGCTGACCGTACTGTTAATTTGAAAGTAATGTGTTTTGAATTGATTCCTTTAGCGTCTGTTCTTTTTTTTAATTATTCCCTGTCTAGGTGTAGAGTGCACAGCCTTTAGTAACATATCTGTGTTTTTAGATAATCAATCTGTTTGTACAGCAACATATTTTAAGACCTCTGTCGGGCTGCAACTAATGATTACTTTAATTATATTAATTTGCCGAATTGTTTTATTAATTAAATGATTAACTGTTTTATCTATAAAATGTTACAAAATAGCGAAAACTGCTCCATTTTTATAGATTCCCAGAGTCAAAGGTGATTGTATTCGAATGGCTTGTTTTATTCCACCAGCAGTCAAAAATCCAAAGCCGTAACGCAATGCTTAAGAATCGCAACACATATCGAAGAATATCGTCCTAGCCATACTACACAGTACCAGTCAAAAGTTTAAACTCACTTTCCCGTTCAAGTGAATATAAAAAGAAAATGTCTAATCATCCAATTTTAGTAGCTGCGACTATTTGGCATTTCTGCTTGAAAACTTAGCTGACTTAGCTATGTAGCTAATCGTTCTGCGTACCCCCCGTGTGCTTACTTTCCTGTTGCGTTTTGTTGGCCCACCAGGCCGACCTGCAGGAGGTGTATGACATGTCTAACGGTTACGAAGACCACATGGGAGGGGACGAGGGGAAGGACGCCAAGACCAACCTGATAGTGAACTACCTGCCTCAGAGCATGACGCAGGATGAGCTGCGGAGCCTCTTCAGCAGCATCGGAGAGGTGGAGTCTGCCAAGCTGATTCGAGACAAAGTCGCAGGTATGCTCCACTCTGAAGCGATAAGACCTGTGACAGACCAGATGGACGCTTAAACGCGTGCTTATTTTAAATGGCAAAGGATTTGTGTTCCAGTCTTAACACGGATTGAATATATCGGTGGTGGTTCAGCGTTATGACATGGAGAATAGTTTGGCCTCGCTCCTTTTCAAATGACCGTGTCTTTATTGGCAGGATATCCACTATAGTCCTGTTTTCTGGCTCCTCTGTCCTCAGTGATTTTTTTCTTTTCTTTTTTTTTATAATGTAATCTTTATTTAAAATATCCCAAATTGATTTCCTGCTTGAGTTAATTAGTAGTTTGCACAAAGTTTTTCACCACCACAAAGTTTTTATTTATTCCAGCCAGTCCAACGCTGTTTAACTGTAGACAGTTTCTTTGTTTGTTTAGACTAGCATGCAATGTTAAGATTTGTTTTTATTTTTAAATATTTATTTGTTTGCAGATTTTTTTTAACTATACAACGTTTTTTTGTTTTATTTTATTGTTTTCCTTTTTTTTTCTCTAGGCCACAGTTTAGGGTACGGATTTGTTAACTATCTTAACCCTAGTGATGCAGACAGAGCTATCAGTACACTGAATGGACTAAGGCTACAGTCCAAAACTATCAAGGTAACGTGCAATAAGGTGTTCTACAATTCTCAAACCAAAGATGTCATGTCATATATATCTCTCCTGTGGCTCCTGTGCTGTCCGCTAACTAGCTAGTACATGTCAGCCAGAGGAAGTGATACTGCTTTTAGAGTTCACTTACTGCCATATCTGACATGTCGGTTGAGCAGACTTTAATTTTACTTATTTTATTTGACACATTTTGTCAAATTCAATGTATTTCATGTATTTAATTCTTTTTTAAAGTACCTTTTCGATCAGTTTGATTTCTTTGTTTATTTTTTGTTGCTGTAGTCGTCTTCTTTTTTTTGTTTTTTTTTTTGCTTCTGACTCCACTCATTTTTGCTCATACCGAAGACTTAATTCCTAAAACCACTTAGGTGACAGTTTGCTTATAGATAATAATACAGATCGTTTAATTTCATTTTCTCTTAGAGTCCAAAAGTGTTTTCAGATGAATTTGTTGTTGTAACGGTTGAAGCACCTGATATAATTGCCAAAAATAGCTAAAACGTCGACTGTTTGACAGATTAAAGTTCTTTCGATCAATTTTTTTTTACTTTTGTTTTGTACGTGTTTATCAGTAGAGTTTTAATCAGGCAACTGTTGCTTCCTGTTGCCAGGTTTCATACGCACGGCCCAGCTCTGACACAATAAAGGATGCCAACCTATATATCAGTGGTCTGCCAAAGTCCATGACCCAGAAGGACGTGGAGGACATGTTTTCACGTTATGGACACATCATTAACTCCCGAGTACTTGTTGATCAGGCTACAGGTACGACAGGTGAATGACTTCCTTACCTTCAGAAATGATCTTCAGTAACAGATGGCGCCCTTGTTTGGGGTAAAAAGCACCAGTTACGGGGCTTGTATGCGAATAGGCTGTCAACATCTGCCCTCTCATACCCAGGTGGGTCCCGCGGGGTGGCTTTCATCCGGTTTGACAAGCGAGCTGAGGCGGAGGAAGCCGTCAAGAACCTGAATGGCCAAAAACCACCCGGATCCGCCGAGCCGATCACCGTGAAATTTGCTGCCAACCCAAACCAGGCCAAGAACACGCAGCTCATCTCTCAGCTCTACCACAACCAGTCCCGGCGGTTCGGGGGCCCCTTACACCACCAGGCACAGCGGTTTAGGTGAGAGACACAGTCAGCAGGACTTCTAGTCTTGTGATAATTAAGGCAACATTTATCTACAAATATTCTGCAAAAATAACACTAAGAAACATAGGTTATCTCAGAAAAACAGCAAACGTGGACATGTTGCACTCATGTCCACTGTATGTATATTCTATTAAATTATAGCAGGGGACACCTGTTCAGTTTGTGTGCCAAAACTCTGGCAGACATGCGGTAACACCAGAACTAATGAACATTTGTGGACAGAAACTTGATTATGGCATAGTATGACTTGAACATGGCTTAATTGTTGATTTAAAAAATACAATAAAAGTATGAAAGGGGCTTAACAGAAAATGTTCCGAAACCAGTGATTGAAACCACTAAATGTATCAGAAAGTACAGCCATGTATGGCTTCTTTTATAAGTAAAAATATCTCACATTTTCTAATTTCTAATTCATTGTCTTCTATTACAGTAAACAAAATGTCTTTGTCTGTTGTTTGGTCAAAACCTTTTGAATATGTCAACTTGACATTTTGTTGACCAAACAATTAATCAAGAAAATCCACAGATTAATCGATAATGAAAGTTAATAATTAGCTGCAGCCCTAAAATCAACAGGTCGTTATATTATTAAAGAAACTCGTGGGCTCACTTTAGTTTCAGTGTTATTTACACATTTGGTACTTTTATTTACGAAACGTTCTCGTTTCCAGGTTCTCCCCCATGGGTGTTGATCACATGGGTGGCATGGGAGGCGTCAGTGTCCCCGGGAACGCCACCTCCGGCTGGTGCATCTTCATCTACAACCTGGGCCAGGACGCCGACGAGAGCATCCTCTGGCAGATGTTCGGCCCCTTCGGCGCGGTCACCAACGTCAAGGTGATCCGCGACTTCAACACCAACAAGTGCAAGGGCTTCGGCTTCGTTACCATGACCAACTACGAGGAGGCGGCCATGGCCATCGCCAGCCTGAACGGCTACCGGCTCGGAGACAAGATGCTGCAAGTGTCCTTTAAGACCAGCAAGGGCCACAAGTAGAGGGAGCCGGACAATCGGGTGTAGAGGAGAGATTGAAATGACCTGCGGCGGGCTTTTTATTGCAGAGAGCAGAAGTATGCGTTTGCAAAGTCTGACATCTGTTTGGGTTTTAGTGTATTCAGAGTTAAACGAGATGTTCACTCTTCTGCACCTTTGTACTTGTCTAAAAGAGTGTATTTGTTTTGTTTTTCATCTTTATACTCATGCTTGTGGCTTGAGGACACTCGGTAGTTTTAATTTTTAGGGAGGGGATGGAGAGGGCAAAATCCCATGATACCCCCAAGATAACTTTTTTGGAAAATTATCTAAAAAAAGCTAAAATACCGTCTGTATGTGTTGCATGTATAACTGTGGGGACTAGATAAAGAAGGGAGGCAAGTGGTTCTTAGCAGTGCACTGAAAATCCGGAGCGCGAGAGAAAAGCCCTGCCGATTGTTCTCCCAAGTGTCCAGATTTTAGCGGACGAGTTAGTGTGAAGAAGGCGAAGAACAACATTTTTGCCCGTAGCCGGTGGTTTTTCATAATTTCTTTTTTTGAAAAAGCAGCGCTCTTGTTCTGGGTCCTCGTCATAAGTAGAAATAGATGCCTTAAATGATCATCCAGTGGACACATAGACCTACAATACCACTCACTCACTCACTGTCTCGAAGTCAATCTAAGAGCAGAGCACTTTTAACCAATCTGTTTAAGGTTACTATGGATATCAGTCTTTTCGATGTAAACCTCTGACCTTTGCTCACCCTCGCACCGGGTTAACACTTCAGAACAGGACGAGCTCTGGAGGCAAACGGTTTTGTTTTGTTTGTCCCCGTGTAAAGCGTCTTTTTCTTTTCTTTTTTTTCTTTTCTTATTACAAGTTGTATTTCAGGAGAGTCCTGGTGATTATGAACCCCCAGTCAATGAGTAGGGAATTGAGATGGACCAAAAAGGCAGGGAGAGATTTGAACCTGTAACACAAGATTTTCACACGGTAAATTTACACACTTTTTGTTTTAGTTTTTTGAAGAGGTACTAAGGTTATATCTGACGCTGACTGAGAGCAACATCACTTTTGGCTCAGTTTGCCGTTTTGCGTTGATTTTGTTTTCTTTTTCTTTGTACGTTTTTTTTGTTGTTCTTTCTTTCTAAAGGCATAGATTATTATTATTTGTTAAACTGTAAGTTACAAACTTGTTGAGTGTTTATCTCAAGTTTGGAGAGAAATGAATGGCCTTTTGTTAATGATTTCAGTTTAGATTTGCTTTCTTTTCTTTTTTTGTTTTGATTGTTTCACTTTGAGCATAAACCATTAAATTTTATTTCTTTTTGCTGAAAGTTTTGTTTGGTTTGTTTTCCTTTTTTTGATTTACCTTTTTTCTTTTCTTTTTTTTATAAAAGATTTTGGTTTGGAGTTTTGTTCTATTATTTTTCTAGCAGCAAATCTGCAGTGGCTCTAAAACATCCCCGGCCAAGCAACAGCAAGCTGTTACAAAAGGTGGTTCTACTTTAAACGTACGGAACGGGCTTAAATTAACAAATGGACCAATGTTAGTTGAGATATTTATCCTGTACACAGACACTTGAAGGATTGCGATTGTCCTGCAAACATTTAATGAAGCTAATTTCAAAGATTGCCTGAGTTTGAACCACTGAAGAGAAACACAATTAGCCAGTTGAAGCTGTACTTTGGCACTTTTGGTACAGCCGTCTGTTTCAGCAGTTGTGAGGTGAATGTCAGGCTTATTTATTATTATATCTGGCCAAGTAATTCTGCTTTTTGGTACCAGGCTGTGTTTTAGGAGGGCGATTTTACATTTAGATTAAATTTTAGATTTGTCGCCTTGAGTGTAGTTATCTAATGCAAAGCCAGATTTGTTGTATTTGATATTTCAACACAGCAAATAAGTATATTTCACAATTCACTTGAAGATTCAGGCCTTTACACCCCCAAAACCCATTGCTCCGATCTTTATCTAATCGAGGCTTTAGCTTTAACTTGTGTCATCCATTTGGAAAAGAGAATTGGCATTCCACAGCTCATCTTATTACAGTGAGGAGGTGGTTGAGAGGTGGAGCTTTAGCATCGGTACTGTAACTGACCACACGTTTAACAGACGAACCACTTGGTGATGAGTTACAAGTAGCAAATGTTTCCTGGTAACAGGTACCTGCTGATACTTTTTAGGATTCGCTTTTTAAAAATTGTCCCCCTCCCCACCAGCAATAATCCCTCTGGCGCTTCATTAAACGCCTCTTTAATCTGTGTGCCCCCTCTAAAATGAATATACAATATAGCACACGCTTCAGTTTTTGATCTTAAAAGTGCTTTTTGATTCAGTATTTCCATGTTATTTCTGTGTCCCGATCCTTAACTTTGTGCAATATTTCATGACTTGCTCAAAGCAAGGTAGTAGAAATTTGTTGTGGTCTTGGACTGTCATCTATTATTTTTATAATTTCTCTTTTTCTACTGACGTTCTGTGTTGCTGCTTAGTTTTCTCAGCAGTCTAGTTGGAATTGCATGAAAGATGCAAGTGAATTTGTTTTAGGGGCAGTTACAATAAACTGCATTCCGCCTTAATTTATAAGTGAAAATGGTGTATTTGACATCAGGAGGCACAAATATTTATTTGACAATGTATGCGGTCATACTTGTTACTTATTGGAGTGTTTTTAATGATTTTTGTTTTCTTGGTTTTGAAGGACACTAAGTTGAAGCCCAATAAATGTCTTCTAACATTGGATCATTTCAATAAAATTGTGGCTTTTCAAAATTAAAAGAATGAAATGTCTCTTCAGAAGCTTCTTGTGGATTTGCTCAAAAGGATTTTCTTTACAAAAGCACACACGAATGCACAGTTTGACTTTCATATCAATGTTTTTCATGTTACCTAAGTGTAGCGTTTTTATTAGAGGACTATATTGCCTTTTATTTTTATTTTTTTACTCCTCAGCATTCGTGTTGTGGTTATGAAAAGGTCGATGATTTATCTTTAACGTCACCGGCCTTCGGCTGATCACATGGCCCAGTTATTACCCACGGAGATCAGATGGGTGAGACACGTCTGCGTAAACGGAATATATGCACTTTAACACCAACTCGGATCAACACACTTTTCTGCAGCACTACTGGCTGTGGATGTATTTACTTTCAACAATTATAATTTAGTAAGTCCAAGTATCAATGTTTGTATGATTGTTTTTCTATAAAATGGCCCAGTCTTGGTTTCTTTTTTTCGCCCAGTAGATTTGAGTAATTTCTAAAAACATTGGTGTCAGGCTGGTCTTTAATATATTTACTGCCACAGCAACAGAAAGTAGTTGATCAGTCAAAATTGATTACTAAAAGTAACTTAAAACATTTTTTTCTTTTAACCAAATCAAAAGTGTGATTTTAAAGTTGATAAGTTGATTTTAACGGACCCTAATAAAGTTTCTAAAAACATTTTTGCAGAATAAAATAAAAAACACTAACTTGACAGGAATGCAGCAGGTTTTTATTAGAAAACAACACAAAATTAAAAGCATGGGTATAAAAACACAAATAATCTAATTAGCATAATTTTATATTCATATTTATATTGAATATATATTCATAAATGCATTGTCTAACAAGTAAAGGTTCACTTCAAAGTGCATTTGCTCCATGTCTGTCAGTTCCTGTTTACTTTCAAGTTCAAGTTCTCAGAATCAGTCATTACTGTCAAAACTGAGATCATGTTAAGGCAACTCAAAGCCCTGACTGAAGTCTAAACCTGCAATTAAACTTCATTAGGACAGTGCTGAACTCTAATCCATCTAACGCATGTCAGTGCAACACATTTTTGTTTGAGTGTCTGTTTAAGATTTAGGTTACATGTGAAACTTGGTGCATTCCACCACAACTACTGCTTAAACTGAACAGACATACAGTACATCAAGTAATGAAGGTTTCTGTTTTCAGCATGGCACAGGCAAAATCCATTTAAGCTGCTAAACCCTGACACCACAATGTACTCGATCGTTGGTCTCATTTAGGACGGAAACCTAGCAGGATTTGAACCAAACTGGATTTTTCCGGGGCCTCAGATGATGATCCCTTCGGTCCAGAGAGGTGAATCTATGTGCTGTAGAAGGCATTATCCCTTTCTGTCCATCCCGTAAAAGTGTCTCAGACTTGGCAGAGGTTGTAGGAGGCCACAGGTCTCTCCAGCACGTTGTCTCCGTCCACCTCAAAAACGTAATCGCAACGGTGTGCAATCAAAGGAGCATCAGACATGGCCACGCTCTGATTACCAAAGGAGATGACGGTGTCTCTCTGTAGAGAAGAAGTCACCAACAGTATATGTGGTTAAGATAGTAAAAGTAGTTCTCAAAGGTTAGAAGGTCTTTAAAGTGTTTAACAGGGTTAAACTCTTGAAGTCTTGTTTTACCAAAATGTATCTTTGGTAGTAAAGTAGTAAAGATTTCAGGGGTTTTAAATTCTCACACATGAACATATAGAAACTGTCCTACTTACCCGTTGGGGGCCACCTCCGTTACTGGCAGCAGCAGTGGCACTGACTGCTGCAGCAGAAGCTGCTTTCTCAAAGTCCTTCTTACATAAATGAGCCATAATCCCGGCAGCCAAGGCATCACCGAGAACGTTGATCATCGTGCGGAACCGATCACTGAGAATGAGACGGAAAAAGATTATTGACGCATTGCCCCAACAGTCCCTACAAGACCCACTGATGCTCCATATAGTATGATCATTTTTGTGGGACTCACAGAACCCAGTCGATGGCCACAATCAGCGAGATGTCAGCAGGCGGTAACCCAACAGAGGTCAGGACAATCACCATGGTAACCAGACCCGCTTGAGGTATCCCAGCTGCCCCGATGCTGGCTGCTGTTGCCGTTATACTGATGAGACAAGAGCTGGGATGTTAGAGATATAACGTAAATCGAAACGTATCATGGCATGATAATGAGCTCTGTGTTTATTCTCACCTAATAGTGACCAGCTGGCCAAAGTCCAAGTCATACTCATTGACCTGAGCGATAAAGATGGCCGCCACCGCCTCGTACAGGGCTGTCCCATCCATGTTGATGGTGGCTCCCACTGGCAGCACGAAGCGAGCGATCTGCCGGTCCACCCCGCAGTTCTCCAGGAGACACTTCATGGTGATTGGCAATGTGGCCGAGCTGCAGAGGAAATGATAAAGTCAGGAAACTCAACAGGCTTCAGTCCCAAATATGATCCATTAGAACTGGTAGGATGTCCTTACAGTACGTATTATTAAGATTTAAAAAAGGGAGAGATCTATGACACTGGACTACATCTACCTGGCTGAGACTACAATAGAAAACTCTGCTCTTACCTGGATGATGTCGCCAGTGCAATGACAAGAGCCTGCAGCAGCCCTCTGATGAACGGGAAGGGGTTTTTGCGAGTGAAGAAGTAGTAGAAGAGAGGAAGCAGGATGAGGCCGTGCACAAACAGACCAGACAGGACCGTGATGAAGTACATGCCCAGCATCTCTCCCAGGTGGGCCGGGTCGTGCATATCCAGGATCTTCCCTGCCACAAGGAACACAATGCCGAAGGGGAAGTACCTGCATGGAGGGGAGGAGAGAGGATCGTGATCACGGATGTTGTTTTGAAAGCGTTGATCTCGCGCCGAGCAGGCGTATGTATGTACACAACAAACAAACAAACAAACAAACAAACAAACATCAGGGTCAAACCCGGAGCTTTACTACAACATCAAAGATTTTGAGTAATTAGTCTGTAATGCATTGGATTTATGCATTCACTATATGGCCAAGAAGTATTTAGACCCTGTTCACATTTGTAGAGTTTTGGTCTGGAGCTTATCTTTCATTGCTTGGTTTCAGCCCTTTAATGCCAATTAAAGAAAATGTTAATGCTACAGCAGTATTTGTGCCTCCAATATTATATTATATTATATTATATTGTTATACTTTGCACAGCCCACCTACACATTCAACCAGTATTTATTAAATTTATAATTATTATATTAACCTTTTCAGCACAGCTTGTACCACCCTGCACATTGTATGAACATGTAACAAGACCTTTGAATCTTGAGATTTTATTACAAAGTTTAATTTTATGAAGGCTCTTCCCTCTATTAACTTGGCAATGCCCCTGTGCACCAACCCAACCAAGAAAGGTTATCCGAGTTTGGTGTGGAAGAACTCGACTGGCCTTACCGCAACCCCATCCCAATACCTTTGGGATTATCTGGAGTGGCGACTTATCCGGTCTTATAGACCAGCATCACTGTTGGACCTCACCGATGCCCTTGTGGCTCCATGTGCAATCTGCAATCCCCTGCGGAGGCTGTTACAGCAGCAGCTTAATGCCCATGACTTTGGATTGAGATGTTCAAAAATCACATGTGGGTGTGATGTTGAGTCGGCCACAATGTTTCCTTTAGTGTCCGTCCCAACCGATTGTATTTGTACATCAAAGTGCCTCTTTGCTCCATTTACACAAACTTTATCCCAACAGTCGGTTCACCAGCTCCCACGAGAAGCAGCAAGGACACTTCAGACACTCTTCCCCGAGTCGCTGTGTGAGATTTATTTTTAGAAATAATCTGGCTCTGTGTGTCCAGCGTGACACAATATGTCTATTTGTGTGTGTGAGAGAGTGCAATCTTACCACATAGCGGCGTTAATGATCTTCATGACGCACTCGTTGATGCACTGGCACACGTTGACCAGCGGTGCTCCACGTTCTCCCATCTTCCCGAGCAGCAGACCTGAGAATAGACAGTAGATTCACATGTTGTTTTAGATAGTAATTATGGTACCACTATCTTACAAAGTGACCCCTGACAAAGCGTTTATACCTTTTTTACTTAATTAATGGAGTAAATTTACTCCAGCACTGTATTGAATCATGAGATACTTGCACTTTATTTGAGTAGATCCATCATCTGTTACTTTTATATTTTACCTTTTACTCCAATACATTTATCTGAGCAATGTCACTATTCCTGATTAAGATTTTACATAAAATAAACAACAGAATACATTGTTAAAGATTAAAAACTGTTTTGGCTTGTGACCCCTTACAAAAAAAGTTGTGTCTAGTTGGGGCCCCTTGTCACATTTCTGATGTCTATGAATTATTAGCAGCAGTTCCATCATTTCATACAGTTTTAGACCCAAAGAGATACCCTAGGTTGGGAACCATGAGACTACACTATCTAACTGTATATAAAGTAGTTTAAATCTCCACCTCGACTTGCTACAATAGTAAAATTATTACACTTTGATGTAGTACCATAAGGATTACATTTAAAAAAATAAGTATGATGGATTTGAGATGTTTTCTGTGACATAATGAGTCTTATGTTTTACCCATGGTGGCCGAGAAGATGACAATCCCGAGTACGTTCATGCCCTTGCTGGTACTGGGGACGATTTTATACTTGATGTCGGGAGCAGGGGTGATCTCCAGGAAGACTGGGTGGCCCAGCTGAGGGTTGTGGTAGTCCGGCATGACATATACATAGTTGGCCTGAGAATCTATCATATCGGAGTTCTGTACCATAGGTACCAGGTCTGTTCGATACTGGAGTTGGATGAAGAAGAACAAGCACAGGGGGATTTGTTAATACATGGATATTGAACGTTGAATTAATGAACAGTTTTGTACAATACACTGTGAGTTTCCTCCGTTTGTCCACTCACCTGCTGAAAAGTTGCTTCAACTAGATTGGCTGGGATCATGTTCCTATAAAAGACAATATAAAGACAAATATATCAGATCATGTCTGTAGTGAAATATATGATTTAACATGTGGGAATTTTTTTTTTAACTGTGTATGGCTAATTTCATTTATAAACAATAAACAGCCTGGCAAATATATTCAATTTGGATATATTTTACTTCTATTGTTTAGTGCACATAAAGAGCTGAAGACTTTTGTATACGTTCTTGTTATGAATGTGAAAGTTCATTCTTGATCAGTCTTACCACAAGGTTAATTTAGTAACTGCTCTTCCAGTTTCATGGAATTGAAGATGTTCAAATTTGTATAACTGAAAGCACCACAACAGCTACTAAATGGACCTTGTTTTCTCATCTGCTTTTTCCAAAGTCAACAATGGATTTCGAACCGCCAACATGTACAAGAAGTTGACAATTTGCACAAAACATCCACGTGCTCTACCTACTGAGCAGCAGCGCACGTGTGAACAAGGTGGAAAGAGCATGGGAACAGCCTGCATCGTGTATTGGGACTGTATTTATACAGCGTGCGTCAATGACGCTGAAGCAAAGACGAAAGCTTGTCAAACACGTAAGAGGGCTGAAATGTACACCTGACCTTTGGCTTACAGCAAGAGAAACCAGCCGCCACAGGTCAGTAAAATAATCCGATTTAGGAAGAAGGTATTAGGGGATCTCTGGCATGAATGGCCCTGCAGTAAGCCTAAGCGCACACACCGGACTGCAGTCTGTCTCTTACAGAGTGTAACTGCCCAAGAGCCTTCTGAGAAAGTGCAGGCTTAACAGATCACAATTAAGTGTCCCCCTATTCTTAGCTGACCTGCTGCATGTGCGAGTGATGCTGCAACTATCTAACAAGCACATTTCTTCCCTTTTCCTCTTTGTTTTTTTCCCCCTGCGGACAAAAAGACTTCTAGGTGTAGATTCAGATTCTAATTGGTTTTTATCATATGTAATATTTGATTCAAATGTGGAGTCCTTGCAATTCACTAAATGTTAGAAGAGTCCACATTTTTAGGAAGGGTTGCTTGCAGAGGATACCATGATTTCTGATTTCTGAGCTATTAGCTCCCACAACCTGGAGATTTTGCAATTAGGCAGCTTCCTGTTCCTGGGGAAACACGAGGATGTCACGAGGTATGAACAGGGTCTGTACTGAATATAATTGGTCTGTACTGCTTGTTCACAGTTGCTATAGGTTATTACACAGCAAATCCTCATCCTGGAAAACAACACTAATAAGGAAGAAAGGAAGTGCAGGTAGGATGAGAACTCTCAAAATTAGCAGAGACAAGTGTGTCTTCTTATTTTTGACTAATGACTTTGGTGATCCCGCGTGTTTTTGTCCCAGGCCAGCAGCAAGTTAAAATGTTCACTTATCTAGTAATATATCTCAACAACTACTGGATGGATTAGCACTAAAGCTTGTGTAGATGTTCATGGTTCTCAGATGATGGATCTTAATGACTTTGGTGATACCCTTGACTTTTGACTATTGGGAGCATGTTAGCATGCTGACATTAGCATTGCTGTGCCTATGTACAGCCTCACAGAGCTTCTAACACGGCTGTGAAGTCTTAGTCTTGTTTATCATGGAGGGAAGATTTATATTGAATCATGTCAGAGGTCGGGTGCAGAGCAGCATCCTCGCTCAAGGGCACTTCAATAAGGTAAATATATGAATGACAGCGTTCCCTTCACTATGTTCACATTGCCAAAGCGTGAAAGCGTTTGTGTATGTTCACCTGATGAGATCCAGCAGAGCGTCAGCAGAGGTCATAACAGGCCCTGAACTTGCATGGTGGCCATCTTTCTTAGAGCCCGTCCCCGGGTGGATGATGAGCACCAGCACGATGCCGACGATGACCGCGATGAAGGTTGTCCACAGGTAGTAGGTGATGGTCAGGACTCCCAGACGACCGCTTGCCTTCGTGTCCATGGCGGACAGTCCGGACATAAGACTGGATGGGAAAACAGGAGGCGTCCGATTAACAATGACTACGACTGTGAAATGCTCAGTTTCAAACAATGAATCAAAGAGTTGTATTGTTTAGTTTCAATGTAAACCTCTGAAGTTTTAAAAAGATGGGACATTCTATAACTCACAAATTATTCTGATAAAATATTGAGAAAAAGAACGCGACGTGTGTTACAAAAATAATTTGAATTAATGTTTTGCATTTTTATTAAGAATAAACATTGGGATTTAGAGACTTGTGATGTGCATTATTATTTTGAACATTTCATTTACTGAACAATTATCATTGTCATGAAATAAAATGGTTTTTGCAGCTTTACTCTTTAATGATATTAATTGCTTTGGGACTTTCAATTATGTTGTTTTTAGATGTGAATGTTACCGCCTGCAACTGCAACCTTGCATGCTACCCAGCTCTTACTCTTTTAGTTACGAGGGTTTCCATTTAGACATGCAAGTAAAAACCTTTTATTCTGAATTCCAGGTGACGGGATGTGAATAATTAACACAAATATTATGTAAAGGAAGATTTCTGTGATCGATGCTTGAACATCGGACTGTTTATCTGTTGGTGTATGGCAGGAGTGAAATGTGACAGATTTAATATAAGAGCTTCGAATTGCTGAGTCTGGATCAGCACAGGTGGAGACCTTTCCTACCTGGAGGTGATGAGCGGCAATATCAGCATCTTTAACATCCTCATCAGCAATTCTCCAGGGAAGGAGAAGTAGATCTTAGCCTAAGTGAGAGAGAGAAACACCTGAAACAAACCTTATATCCATAAATGCCCGCCCTTTAAGAGTTTATCATCGTACTGTGAAGACCAACAAACATCGCTAGACTGAACACCCTGTGGGGACACACTTCTGGTACAGTGTAGGCTAGTAGTGTGCAGAACAACACAATATCAGCTAAATAAATATGATACTGAGTGTCTATATTTAGTGCTGTTGATATGATGCCACCCAAGTACTTACAATACTGTAAAATGCTCACTTAAAAGTTCATATTTTACTACAGTTTTGGATTCAGCACTTGTGTTTTGCAAAGAGAATAACTGCTGATATGAAATCTCTTTATGTTTTGGCTGTTTAAGCAATGTCAGAACTGAATGCACAACACACTTGATAGATAAATGTTTCCTGCTTCTGATGTTGATTCAATTTGATTTGAGGACCAAATTATTTTTGCTCAGGTTGAAATCGAACACAATGAACCTTTATAAAATGTTTTATCTTATAAAAATACATATAATTATATATATATTTTTAAATTCCAATATTTAATTGTCTTAAAACATGTATGTGTGAACTGAATATAACTGCTTTTATTAAGTGTTGTTGTTCTTAATATTAGATTCAACATATTTGTTTGCATTTTGCTTTGTTTGTGTTTCACAAATTCTTTCTTTGCAGATGATGATGCTGCTGTATATTTGCAGGGCTGCTGCCAACACACAAGGTTACATTGCTGAGCACACTGTGGACGCTAATCATTGATTCAGTCTCTGCCAAAATACATAAGCTACTTGGTTCATTTAAAGCATCTTATGTCACAGCAACGTATTGTCAGAAGAACATGCAGCCTTTGAACAGACTAAATAATTTGCTGAGTAATGGAGAAAATCTTTGATAAGAGAAATGTATCATAAAATGACAACAAAGCACATTTAGAAGAGTTTTTATCATACAAATAATGTATACTCTTTTAACCTCCAATAACTGATTTTTTGGCCATTAGCAGAAACATGCTGTAAACACAACACTGACATGACCATTTCACATGATATGGCTTATTATCAAATAACTGCCACAAGCAGCAGTTACAGAGCAACATTATGATTTATTTGGAGTCATGTTTCTGGCCACATGATACATGTACGTTGAATATTCACTCGGTTTTTGCTCTGCTTTGCTCAACTACTGAGGGGAACATTTGTCTCTTTAACAGCAAAATGCTCCAATGTATTCAGGTAGTGTACAGAGGGTTTGGTCTTTGTAAGCGGACAGCTTTGATTCCCTGTTATACCTGCTATCTGCATCCACTCTCACTATGACATAACTGGCTTACCTACAGTTTCAGTGCACGGCAGTAGTGAACAGAACAGACTGGCTGTTGCTTCCCATCCTAGATGCTGAGTTCATTTGTACACAATGATAACAGACCCCACCACATTCTACCAAGGTGACATGATGAAAGACTGAAACATCCAAAGCCAGTCACATTGTCTGTTACATTTCTATCCATCCATTCAACCATACCTGTGTGGAGAGGTTGAGTGACCTGAGGACAAATCCAAGCACACAGCCCATTATTACAGCGACGACCGAGAGTGTCAGCAGGCCATTCCTCTTGCAGTAGTCCTTCACGTATGCTCTGATTTTCGCAGGCACCATATTTTTCAATGTGTTCTTCAAGCCCTCCATCATGATTGAGTCCGTATCCCAGCAGGCCCCCCCTCCCCCCTGAACTACAGGTATACGAATCTCCTGGGGAGTGAGTTCGGTAAGTATATACCCCACGAGATTCGAGGTGGAGGACAGTCAGTGAAACTGATCAAATGTGGGTCCTGTCTCACACCGAGGAGCTCATTCAGTCTGAGAGAGGAAGTGCTGCCTGATTCCTGGTACAGCATGGCCTAAACGGATTATCCCTATCCTATGCTAACAGAGGCTCCACAGACTTATTGAAGAGGATAAAGACAAGATTTAAACACTGTTTAGCTCCTCCATTTATAGCTCATTAAGTGTTATTAATACCTGTCTTCCAACTCATCCCAATCATAAAAGAGGTGTCTGAACTTTTGCTCACATGTATGTACATCTCCCAACCAATCATGTTTTGGGTTCATTAACTGATCAGTTGACACTTATTCACAGGACAAATGTTAATGAAAGGAATAATAAACAAGAGTAATCTTAACAAGACAGTAGCTGGTGCATTAAATGTGGCATGTGACATCTATCCAGACTTCATCCATCCATGTCCTGCGGCTTATCTGCGATTTATATAATCTCTCCAGTGTGCTCTGGGTCTTCTACAGTACTCTTACTGTTTTAATGACCACGGATACAACTGTTGCTTTCTAAGGACACATTAATGGTGGATTCTGTGTGTAAGTGAAGGAGTTGCACTGTACAGACAGGATTATCAGAGGGCAGAGGGCAGAGGGCAGAGAGGTAAGACATCAGTATCTGTCCTCGATGTTCAGGACATGTCTAGATCTTACTGACGTTAGGCTTTATCGTCTGTTCAGGGGTCAGGGCGTGAACGGAGGCTCCTTAACATCAGGACTTGGCATTTTAACAAGTATAAATTCCTTATTGAAGCAGACTCAAATGAACTTAGAGGTGTCGGTGTGGACTTAGCTGTTGAGGAAAATTGACCAGTGCCACACTCACGTGGTATATTCTGTACATTTGTGCTGTTATTTCAGCAGCAGAAATTCATTTCTAGAAGGTGGACTCACATTTGGCGTGGATATTAGTAAAATGACCTTATGGAAAAATGTGAACGTTTTTTAAAAGCAATGGGATATCAGCTGCAGTACCAATAGAGCTGTTGTTATCAGCCATCTCAATTATTCTGTTGTTGTTGTGTGCATGTCTCGTTAATTCTGCAGTTGACCCGTGTCTTCTGATGTCACAGCGTCCATGCTGACTTGGGAAGAGATCCAAATTTGCCTCAGCCCTTTCCAACAATGGACAATACCTACGTCACCTGTAACCAATCCAATAGCATTTAATCCTTGTCTGATTCTGTAGCCATAAATGTAATAATACATTTATTAGAGTAGAGCCGTAACCCCAACTACTGTCACAAGTGTTTTGTTTTCCCTTTCTGAAAACAACAATTGCAGAATTTGGGGGAAGAGTCAAGGGAACACATAAATCATTAGAATAGCTGAACCTAATTTCACGGCAATCCATCTGTACGTTTTTGAGACATTTCACTAATAAATCTAAAATGTTAACCTGCTGGTGGTGCTCGTGGTAAAGTCAGGGGATCACCAAAGTCAGTGGGATCACTCCTCTGGGCACCATGAATGTCTGTGTGCTGCAGAATGAAAGTGAATGAACCTGGTGATTGTGGTGCTGACTAACACATCTGAGTCCTGCAGTAAAAATTATATGACAGAATATATTTTCTTCTGCTAAATGAAAAGATAGCAAACGGGGAATTCCTCAAAAGTATAAAACATTTGAGTACTTCTACTTGAAAATAACATGCAAATATTAGTTCCACTACCTTAATTTGAGAGGACCGGGGTGTGTGTGTGTGGGGTGGTTAAGGAAGTAAATATATACAAGTACACTGTTTCATGACGTCATTAAAACTCCTTATAGGATATTTGCTAACCAAGTGACCAAAATAAGTCCTAAATAACAGTGTAATGTGGCCATATATTTGCATGAATATGTAGTTTGTGCTTGGTGAGGTGACTGTCAGCTCTGTGTTCACTGGTCTGTGTCAGAGTTTCTTCCTCTTCAGCAGCTGCAGTCGGTTCCTGCTGTAACAGTTCAGTGTCTCTGCAGTCGGA